>PVJI01013918.1:0-46018 GCA_004026765.1 Micronycteris hirsuta | reverse complement strand
GGGGGGGGGGGGGGATGAAAAGCGAATTGCCTCTGCAACCCATTCGATTAAAGGTGTGGGGGTGTCTTTGCGACGCTTTCCAAACACCTGCTACAGTGATGGTGACTCTGAAGCACACGGTTTCCTACATAGGAAGGAACTGATGTCTCAAACTTTCCACCAGATTAATATCCCGTGGTTTCAGAATAATCAATTTAAGCAGGAGTCAAGTCCTCTCCCACCCCAAGTCGGGGCAGTTGTGCATACTGATTTGCCCGAAACGTAACCTCCGCGGCTGGGAAGCCATCGGGGACAGCTGGCCCGGTTGTTCGGGGAGGCTGGTGAAGGGAGGTCTGCGAAGACGGCGCTCCTCTCCGGGCGAGACGTGGTCCACGCCGTCCTCTCGTTCCCGGGTTGCGTGTCTGGGAGCACATGGTATTTAGCGGATGGTGTTCATCCTTCTGACATAAGTAAAAACAATATTTCCCAACACCTCCAATAAATCTCTCTTATGTGGCAGAATTACTGGAGCCCATGAAATTTTTGGTTTCTCTGGTTTCATTAAAAACCTTTTAATTGTGGCTTTCTGAGTTGGCCCCAGGTGTTGGACTCTTTTCATTACATTTTGCTCTAATGTGATGAAATTCTAATTCTCTCCTTACCATATGGTTAAATTTCCCAACTGAGAATTAGTTGAAAAAAGGAGAAATAATCTATTAATCTCTGTAATAGATTCACAAATGAGTTTCGCCACAAAACCTGTTTTTGAATGGTAATATCAGAACAGTTGGGCACCTTATTTCACAGAGGAAGGGTGAGGGAGACGCAGAAGCGTCTGCATTGTCACCTGGAAAGGATGAATAACCCGCGGTATCTTTTCAAAATAATTGCCTGAGATTCGGTCTCCCGGGGACAAACACTGCGCCGTCGTCGGTTACCTTCGCGCCTTAGGAGTTACGGGAACCCGAAGATTGGCACGCAGCACGAGGCCGCGGGAGGCTCTCCAGCCTGGGACCCAGGCTCGCGGTGCTGGGAAGCTGGAGCCAGCCACGGGCTCAGTGGGGACCCCAAAGCCCTCGCTCTCCGCTTTCCTCCCACCCTCCCTTCCCGGGCGCTCGCAGCTGTTAACCTCTCCCTTTAGGAAACTGAAGACATGCTCCTGTTATTATTTTTCAATTGGCAGCCCCTACCCACCCCGGGATAGTAAACAAAGGTTCTCTATAAACGTGTAGGTGAGTCGAGTGTGCCTGACACTAACTTATTCAAAGTCCTCGGAGGACCGAGGCTGCCACCGTTGTGGCTCTGGGCGAAGTGGAGACACGTACCGGTGTCTGTCTCGGTTCTCCACCCAGCCTGATCTTTTCAGTGGGACTCCTGCCGGCCAATCAGTAGGCCCCCGAAGGGCAAAGGATCTTCCACTCCCCGGCCAGGTGGTAGCTCCGGCTTTGCAATGCCCTGCAAGGGCCTTCCGGAGTGCCCAGCAGGGGTAACCACGGAAAGCCGCCAAGGCGCCTCCTGCTCGGGCTTAGACTTGGGACCCTCCCCGATCCCTGTCCTTCGCCGTTATCAGATGACTCCGCACCAGAGGGCACTTCCTGGCCTTCCGCGACCCCACCCCCACACACTTCTCCCTCCTCCCTCCCCTTCCCCCCACCCATCCAAACTTCTGGGAACAACTTTTGCACAACTTTATTTCATTCAGTAGGAGGCAAAAACATCTTTTCTTAGCGGTTCAAGAAAATCCTCCAGGTCTCCCCGGAGGAGGTGACCGCTTAATAGACACTAGAAATTTCGTTTTGGGAAACTGCTGGAGAATTTATAGAAGCTCTAAATGTGGGCCTTGTAACAACCGTCGGGGAATGGTCTTTGAGGTTTATGCACTCGTAAACGTTTGCTGATTGCTTCTGGGAAGTTGTCAGGCACTTAACACTGCATTTATCTCACAGGGCAATGAAAACACATCTGCCTGGCCTCTCGTTACCTGGTTTAATCGTGGCCAGCCCTAAGTCACTGGCTGGGCTCTCTCTCCTCACTTGAGTGGGATCCCGCCGCCTGGTTCCAGGCTGGTGGAGGAGGGCTGACGTCAGCTGCTCACTTAGTGCCCTCTGGCCGCAGGAGCTCAGGAAATCTGTGCACTTGAACTTTGTTCTTGGCAAGAAGCAGGGGAAAGGGCCTGGGCACCTGGTGTAACTAGCAAGCTGACAGAGTAGCAGAGGAAGAGCCAAAATAAACACATCCCGGTTCCTTGGCATGAAAGGGTGGGAAATTAGCCCCTGGGGAAATCTCCTGACTCAGAGCTGACCCCAGAGAATGAGCACTGGAAGTGAAGTTTTCTGATGGCGCGTATTCAGAGGTCACTGTGAGTTCCCGAAGTCACTGGGGGACAGGAAATGCAGGGACTATCTCGTCCCTTCTGCCGGCAGCCTGGCAGGAGAAGCTCAGGCCCCTCGGCAGGCAGGTCCGTGCTCGTCGCCCCCAGAAACACCCCGCAGAAGCCCTCGGAGCTGGGCTGGTTGGCTTGGCGCCCGTCGGCCCACAAACATCAGCACAGGGACCGTTCTTGGCCGAGGGTAGGACACCAAGTTTACAGACGACAGAGCATGTTGTACAAAGATGAATGCAGTTTTGTTACTGCAGGAGGGAATAAACCTTGGCATTGAAAAGACTGTAAAATAGCAAGCAGCACCGCACTGAAATGAGCTTCAGACCAAACTAATTTTTTTAAGTCACACTTAAATTTGTTAGTGATCATCTTTATTAATCTTTGCTTGAAATTTGAAATAGAAACCCAAATAAAATCAGAACGGAACACAATCTAATCTACTTTTCAAGAGGAAAGCCTGGAGTCCCTCTTTGTTATTTCTATAGCCCCGATAAACAGTTTATTACTTACCTTGATTAAAAATTCGGAGAACTCGGAACACTAGGATTTGGGTATCTGTGTGTTATCTGAAAGGGACGCTTGTCCGGGTGTGTGTGTGTGTTTCAATTTACCTGCCTGAAAACGTTCTAAAAAGTAAAAGCAAAGTTTGGCAAAAATGACATGAACTTTCGCTTGAGAGCTGCTCTGGAAAAGCAGATTCTCTGAGAGTGATGGGAGCCCTCTGCGGGAGGCGTTTACCGGCCGCGAAGTCCGGTCTGGCTGGGACCTGGGAGGCCCCAAACGAACATCCTCCCAGAACGTGAAGTACCCGATCCCACCCCGTAGAAGCAAGGGGCTCCCCTCTGCGCTCCAGGCGCGGGCACCTTTGGCCGCTCTTCAGCCGGGGTCAGAGGCGTGCTGACCTTGAAGTTGCACTTGCCTGTCTCCGCCCCTCGCTCACCCCGAGCTGTCTGGTGGCTGGCACTCGGGTCAGCCCGAAGCCTGCACAGCTGAGGACGATCATCCCGCGCCCCTTCCGGGAGTGGGAGCTCAGGATCAACCCGGTGGCAGAGAAATTGAAGCCCAACGAGCTCCCGAAGTCAAGCCTTTCGGGGTCGTTTTGTTATCAGTATTTTCTTACTCAGTTCGCCAGGTCCTACAAAGCTCACTGCAGAGAGATACCATGGGTCCACGCGAGTCTCGGGGACTGGCGGGGCTAATGAGGAGGACGGCAGCGAGGGTGCAGGGGCCAAGGGGGCTGAAACAGACCGTCAGGAAGCCCAAGGCCCCAGCCTCACCATCGCTTTGAAGGACTGGCCGATTCCAAGAACTTCGACCGCGGGAATGTGGAAACCTGTTGATATAAAGTTCTTTCGTGAAGATTTTTCTTTTATCTTTATCTATTTTAAAGAAAAAGAGGTTGATCTTCACGATTGTTAGCCGACAAGTCAGCTTAAGTTTGAACAGACGTTGAAGGAGGACCTTCATCGCCGGAGAAACAGTTTTCCTGCGCGACGTGCGCCCCACGCGGGGCGCGCAGGTGGGTCCCCGGCGAAGCGTTCAGCTCCCGCCTGCGGGATCTTTCACATTATGGCGACGTTTAAAGCGAGCGGAAAAACTTGTTGCCTGCCTTGCACGGCTGAGACCCCAGAGAACAATGTAGGATGTGTGGATGGGGGTAGAGGAAAGCTACCGAAAAGAATTTCGAAAAATTAACTGGGACGTTCTTCATTCAATTGCGCTCACTAGGTGATACACTTTTTCTGTTACACGTCCTCCCCCCACCAAATCTTATGTTTATCGAATGTTGGAAAACATCCGAATTATTAAAAAATAAAAGTTGTTAACACTTTTAGGGCTCGCCTGGTTTCCACTAATCAAGAAACAAACTGAGAAGGGCTGAGATCAGCGTTGGGATTTTAGTTCTGCGATTTAAAACCCACAGCGCCATCTCCTGGCAATGAGGAGAATATCGAGGTGGATGACAGCAATACTGAAAAGCTGAATATGAAATACTCAAATACGACTTTATTTAATGCCTCAAAAATTGTTTCAGTGATAAATCGATTACATAACAAAACATGAGCTGGAAATTCATGATCGTTCAAAGTTGCCAGACACAATCCTGGAGGCTGATTATTTGTAAATAGGAGTTTGTGTTTTATATCTACACACACAATTTTTATAGATTCAAACATAATTATTTTAGGGATTGATAAATATGATTCTTCAATCTATCATAAATTTGTAATTTTTAGAATAAATTAAATCACAGGTTAATTTCTAAGTCAGGATTTGAACAGGTCATTTTGTGCAAAAGTTACTGTAACTTTATAAATACTTCAGTGTGCTCAGGAATTGATTGGCTAGTGAAAACCAGTGCTGAATTACTATTCAGATACTTTAATCATCAACATATTTCTCTTTCAGGTATGGGTATTTTCAGTAAAAGCAGTTCTCTTTGTTTACTTTTTGTAGATGATGCTTACTACCTATGGGAGAAGGGAAACTAATCTGAAATGACCGTTTGTTGAAACAAATTCTTCTAGTTTCTCGTGGAATTTTACTAGTCAACATTAGTAAATAGTCTGCCCCATTTTTCTCAATAGCCCTTCACTTTCTTTATTAAACAGTTGTCTCATGTCACAATCTTTCAGGCTTAAGCTTTCTGAACCTGAAATACCACCCAAAGCTAAATCATTTTCCAAAAACTTAATGCACATATTAAAATCTGGATACCTAATACTTTTGTGAATCAAATGTTTCTGAAGTGTATTTTGCAAAATGTGCTCCCTTTTATAAGGAAGACTGAAATCCAGTAAAACTTAGAGATGACATCCCAACTAAGGACATTTTCATCGACAAATATGATTATATACCCCAGCTGTTTAAAATATAAATACAAGTAGCTATGCTTTTTTGTAGTGTACAAAACATTATGAATATCCTTCAAAAACATTGTAGATAAAACAGACAAATGTAAATTCCGTTTCAGGAGAAAGATTAATTTTATTTGATTAATTAAAGCAAAGATCTATTAAACCAAATATTTGGACTCATTTACTCTGTCAATGCAAGAGTTTCTGCTTGAAAGAAATTTGATTATATTTAGGAAGAACTAGATCAACAGATGGTTAGTTAGGGAGCTTTTCACAGTTAAAATTTAAAATTTAACATGGATAAATTTGACACCTCAAACAATTTTGATGAGGTCATTTGATCTATTCTAGCAATGCAGTATTGTTGGACATAAGCATTTTAACTTATGTTCGAGAAACAGTCAATTCATGTATCTGGCTGAAAACTGCATTGATTGAGTTGTCCACTTGGAACAATATGTATACACACACCAGACACTTATACTCATACTATATTTACATGTTGCTAAGAAAGTATTATAAAAAGGAAACCGACAGCTACAGGCATGAAGACAAGAGTGACTACACTTAAGAATACTGTCCCTCTGACGCAGCGCGTCACTCAGACCACCTGACGGGGCCTGCATGTGCATGCAGTGGTGCTAGCCTGCACACCAGGCTGTCTGTCTATTGCAGTGTGATGTCCGTGGGAGAAGTGGGTATTACCACATGGTGTGGATACTTTAAAAGTTAACCCCAGAAGTGATTTGGGAGCTGTCTAGGCGTCAGGTATTTCTGAAAAAAATAAAAATCTCCCATTACATCATGGATAAGAAGTTGAAATTTCCCCGGAAAGATTGTTTTGTAATCCATGTGCCAGAGTGCAGGGTGGGGCAAATGTAGGCTTATCGTTGTTCATATGGAAAATAATATCATAATTAATAAATATAGTACAAGAATAAACTGTGCTTCACGCACTCACAACTACATTTTTCCTCACCCTGTATTCTGACTCCCTTGAGTTGCTTCCCATAGTCCCACTGCTTTAGAGAACACGAGTCATGGGGGACATAAAAGGACAGAAGGAAGGCTAAGGAACAGTAGGTACACAGATTTGAGGACAAAAAAAGCGTTTAGTGTATTCATTTGCTTTTCTTTTAAAATGAAGTTTTTGAATTATGATTTTTACAGGTATCGAAACCTGATTGTACTTCCTTACAAACTGCTTTAAAAGATATGAGCTGGTATAGTAGAAATCACAGATTCTCAGCAGAAGAGCTATGTAATCTTTGGCAATTTTCTTGATCCTACTTAGTTTCGAGAGGAAAATGGATCTATTAATCATTGCTTTCCCTACTGCTTTGGGGTATTAATCAAAGGAGACTATGTGGAAGCATTTTGCAAACACTAACATGGTATGTGGATTTAATGTTAATGCTTTATTATGCTTTTGTGACCATTTCATCTAAACCACTGTAGTCACCTTTGATTATCATTGTTGGTTTGTATTTAATTTACTTTTTCTTTTTCTCTTTTTTTGTTTTGTTATTTTTAAGATTTTATGTATTTGTTTTTAGAGAGAGGGGAAGGGAGGGAAAGAGGGAGAGAAACATCAATGTGTGGCTGCCTCTCACGCGCCCCTTACTGGGCACCTGGCCAGAAACCAGTCATGTGCCCCCACCAGAATCCAACCAGCAACCTTTTAGTTCACAGGTGGGCACTCAATCCACTGAGCCACACCAGCCAGGGCTAATTTACTTTTTCAGTCTTAACTTTCAGGTGCTGGTAGACTAGGCCAGCAATTCACTGCTTGAGCCATACTTGAGGGTCATGGGGTGGGGGTGTGCATGGGCCCATTTCTGTGGGGCCTTTTATGCTCCCAGGCCATCTGTGTGCATACCCTTCTCAGCCTCTCCCTTCTCCTGAGTACCTGACTGCTCTGCTTGTGGAGTGCTCCCTCTCTCTCTTTCTGCTGTATCAAACTGAGGGAATTTGCCTCTAGCCAGTTACAAAGTGGTCACCATAGTGTGATTTGACTGAATCAACTGGTATATGGATACAGAAAGGGCCGTGGATTTGGCTCAAAGTCAGTTCTGATTTGAATATCCTACTGTGTTTCTATCCTTTTCAAGAATCTTACATGATAAAGCTTCAAATGTGTGGAGTTCACTTTTCAATTTAGTGATGTTTGTTAAATTGATGATTATGCTATTTTTCTTTCTTCCTTGTAGATGGTTTATGTGAAAGCTTTGTGTATCCAGATCTATCTGTGATCTTTGTGTGCTATTTCTTTCTTCCTCCCTATGGCTGGATACATCAGTGTTTTTATTATTTCTGTTGTTTATGGTCCAATTTATGTCAATTCAGTTGACAGTAGTCACCTTAACACCAACTTGAATTAATTGTTCATGAAAGATTTATGGAGACAACATAAAATGTATTATATTTCTTAACTTCCCTGACCCATTAATGTTTTAAAATATTTTATTTATTTATTATTAGAGGGAGGGCAAGGGAGGGAGAAAGAGAGGGAGAGAAACATTGATGTGTGAAAGATACATCGATGGTTGTCTCTCATATGCCCCTAGCTGGGGACCTGGACCTCAACCCATGCATGTGCCCTGACTGGGAGTTGAACTGGTGACCTTTAAGTACTTAGGCTGGCGCTCAATCCACTGAGCCACACCAGCCAGGGCTAATTTAATTATTATTATTTTTTATCAAGAAAGGTAATCAGGTTTGTCTAAATTATTTTTTCTTTTTAAACTTCAGCTATTTATTGCCCATGAGTTTCATTATCCTGGAAGTATTTGAAGAGAATTTCTACTTATATTTTATTATTTTATTAGAATCAGAGTTAAATCAATTGTATGTGGATTGAGAAATACATTTAAAGTAAGGCGATGATGCCATTACTATATTTATAGAGATTGTTTTTTAGAGGGTGGAAAAGTTTTCCTAAACAAGGCAAAAATCAAAGGACTCACCCAGGAAAAGGTTGACATATTTAACTACATAAAAAATTTAAAATTCCTGTTCTGCAAAGGAAGAAACCATAAACAATGTTAAAAAACAAATGGCACATTAGGGAGAGAAAAAGAAACACATCAAATATGCAAAGAACTTCTACAAAACAAGAAACTATCCAATAGGAAAGTAATTTAATATGGCAATTAACAAAATAAATATAAATGTCCCCAAAATGATATAAAAGATTTTCAGACTAACAAGGATAATGGGGAACGATGTATAGATGGCCAGCAGGTGACAGCTAGCTGGGGGGAGGTGAGGGGGGGAGGGATCGAGCAAAAACGAAAAGACTTGGCCATGGGCAGTAGTGTGGTGACTGCTGCGGGGAGGTGTAAGGGGACTAAGTGGTAATGGAGAAAATGCAATCAAGATTAAATTTTAAAAAAGTTGTTCAGAATCATTAAGAAAAAGAAAATACAAATTAAAACAGCTTTAAAAATAGTCCACATTTTAAAAAGTTAAGACTAGGCAGAGTCGTGAGGAAAATTGTGGCAGTGAAAGTTGGCACAATCCTTTTGGGAAAGTAACGGGTTCTGACACCTAAGAATCTACCATGTGGAAATAATGGCATAAGTGACAGGATTTTCTTATAAAGGCAGAAAATACCAAACAACCTAAATGTTCTTCAGTAAGTAAATGCTTATATAAACTATGGTGTCTCCATTCTATAGAATAGAATGCTGTTATAAAAATAAATGAGGTTGATATATATACCCGGAAAGACACTTCTGACACATAGTTAAGTTGAAAAACACCTTAAAATTTGCCACAATCATATTTGTTACATTAAACAAAAAACGTGCGTGGGTAGATCCATGCAGGAAAAAATTTGAAGGAAATTTACTGAACATTTAGCTGGGATTGGAGGGTCAAGGGGGTAGGGCTTTCGTAAGTTACATTAAATACTTTTATAAAAAGTGAAGAGGTTATAGATTACAGATGTTTACTGTTTATTATATGTATAGTTTTTTCTTTAACAATTAAAAAAGCTGAAGAATAAAGGATTACAGTCCCTAGCTGAGTAGCTCAGTTGGTTAGAGTGTCATCCCGATACACCTACATTGTGCGTTTGATCCCTGGTCAGGGCACATGCAAGAATCAACCAATGAATGCATAAATAAGTGGAATACAAATTGATGTTTCTCTCTCTCTCTCCCTAAAAATAAATAAATAAGTAGAAAGAAAGAAAGAAAGAAATATTAACACTTTTTAATAGATCATATTAAATATTTAATGATATATTAAAAAGTGTTAATATTTTCTCTAGGTCCTTTGAATCATTATTCATTCTTTATCTTTTAACAAATAATTTTCTAATTTAGAAAATTTGCTCTCAAAAAAGCAAGAAAAACATAACCAGAGACACTGAAATTAAGAACAATCTAACAATAGCCAGAGGGGAGAGGGGAGGGGAATATGGGGAGAAAGGTTTTCAGGAACCACTATAGAGGACACATGGACAGAACCAAGGGGGAGGATGGAGGCAGGGGAGGGAGATGGGTTTGGAGGGGGTGGGCGGAGGGGAGGGGAGAGGATGCAGACAACTGTAATTGAACAACAATAAAGTAATATTTAAAAAAAAAGAAATTAGAAAAAAAAGAAAATTTGCTCTCCATAATTTTGCTCCTTAAATTGCATTACTTAAACTGTATTCTTTCATGTTGTTTGGATCAAGAATGCATTTAAAAATAATAATGGCCCGGCTGGTGTAGCTCAGTGGATTGAGCGCGGGCTGGGAACCAGAGGGTCCCGGTTCAATTCCTGGTCGGGGCACATGCCTGGGTTGCGGGCCAGGTCCCCAATGGGGGCCGTGTGAGAGGCAACCATACATTGCTCTTTCTCTCTCCCTTTTCCTCTCTCTGAAAATAAATAAATAAAATCTTTAAAAAAATAATAATAATGGTATTTATAAACAATATATATTTTCACTTAACCACAGATATTTGACTTCTTTACTAATAAATCAATTTTTGAAGAAAATTCATGACATTAAAAATATTTGAAGATTCTGTTGCAATATTAGTGACTTTTATTGAGTTTCAATAATGAATAACTCAGTTTAACTTTGTAAATTAAGGCACTTTATGCTTATACTTTAGCATGGTCACAAAACTATTTTTTAAATAGCAGAAGAAATAAAGATTTTTTGTGGGGCAAAAATGATTTTGGCTCTGATAAAGTGATTTTTGGGGTATGGTTTTATCCTCTTGATCTCCTCACATGTCTTCATATTGTCATTCACCCATTCTGTCCCCTGCTTTCCAAGGAAAAGAACAATGGTTTCTGCCTTTGAGGTTACTAAATTCACACTTTAATCTTTCAGGGGCCGCTATTTCCCAGTCACACTCGGGTGTCTGATTGTCAGCTTTATGTCTCAGAAAGTATTCCCCACAATTCAGGTACAGTAAAGTATCTAGCTCCAGCTAGCCTCTGTGTACTATATAACTTTTATAGTCATTATAAAAAATAATTTATTGAAAAAACTTAAACCTTTTCCAACTCAAGTGACTTTTGATTTAAATGTCTATGATCCTGGCTATGGTAATCAGTGATGGCAGATTTTTTTTCCTGAATTAAGTTTGCTGTTTATATTACAAAGTTTAGAAAATATTAAAGCAACATCATCTCAAAGATAGCAGGTAGAAGAAATGGAGCATCTATAGTCTACATTTTACCATTACTTGCTTTGGAATCACATTTAATACAAGGCCTGGAGGAATTTCCTATTCTTTGTGTCGTATTTTTCCTCTTATATATGTTTTTACTTTATTCAGGCTGCTACATAGTAAACTCTAAAATACAGCTAGCCTCACTCTGTTGTGACTGTTTATTGGAAATACATTGTGAGGTGAAATTATGAGAAGCGAGCTAAGCTATTAACAGTAACATTAGATATTTAGAATAATAATTAATTATGAAAAGATTTTTAGGGGGTCATTTAAAGGTGACAGTATAGGCAACAAATCTCTGTGAATGCTTAACTGCTTAACCTCTAAAGACATAAACTCTCAATATACTGTGATCTGAATTTGAAGGTGCTGAGCTGACAGCGGTATTTCCTTTGCACACGGATGTAGCTGACAAGATCAGTGTGTCCTCTGCACCCTTAGACACTGGTCAGGGATTGTATCCGTTGCTTGCGAGGTGTGTTTCACTACCTGCGGGCTGCTTTGTTACCTGCTAGACTTTGGGCACTAAAATGAAATCACCAGTTATTCAAATGCAAAGCAAATAAAACCAAGATAATTTTATATTTGCCAACTGAGTTCTTCTGACTCAAGGTATGGTCAAAGCAATTATTCATCTGTGGGTAATTTGATGTGCCGAGACCCAGAAATGTCATTTGGTTTGATCATGCTACCATTTTAAAAGAAAGCAATTTGCATACAACTTACAGTCAGAGCAGCTCTTCACTGTGTGTGAGTTTTTTTTCCTTTTTTTTTTTTTTGTAGGTTCAAGCTCCTCATATTTTCTAGTTTCTAATGCTGGTGTTGCAGCTTGTTTTAAATGCATGGGTTTCTTTAAAATTTAAAAAAGATATTATGATACTGAAATAGAGTTGAAAACAATCTCCAACTATAGTTAAGAGGGAATCTGTTTTCTTTGTTTTTGTAGAACCCGGTGCTGATTAAAGTGTGCGGGAAGATATGATTGCCATCTATGGAAGCTTTAATATCAATCTTTACTGTCAATTTCAAACTATATTGAAGGACAGTAAAAGACAAGACGGCAAAGCTTCTTTATAGAGAGATCTGAGGAGATCCTGAACACTCACTTACTTAATAAGGTGTCTTGCCCTGACTGGCGTGGCTCTGCTGTCCGAGTGGCATCCTGCATGCAAAGCGAAAGATCGCCTGTTCGATTCCTGCTGAGAGCTCGCGCCTGGGTTGTGCTTGGGTCCCACGTGGGGGCGCGTGCAAGAGGCAATCGATCCATGTTTCACGTCAGTGTTTCTCGCCTTCTTTGTCTCTCTCTGAAAAGAAACAAATACAATTTTTTAAGAGTGACGATATCTCACTCTTAAATGAATGTGTGTGGGGAAAACATCCTCCCACGGTAAAGGAAGCTTCAAAGGAGGAACTGTGTTGGAGAGGCTTACAGATGACGATGTGTGCAAGACAGCATTCTCAGTGAGTGCGACTCTTAACACAGCGGACGGTTTTGAACCACGGGTGGCTTGCGAGGTAAGAGAAAAAGCAGAGGGACCCAGCAGTAATTTCTTCCATGTATTTTTTAGGAATAACAGTCCTGCAAGGAGAAACTGTGCTTCAAACCTCATTAGTAGGATAAAATGTGATCTTCATCTTGATAAGAGTAAGCAGCGAGTTTAAAACTCACCTGAAGGAGCAGAATCAGGAAAGCTCCTGCCTCTACGAAGCATGTCAGAGTAATTTTGTAACCTAAATTAAGGTAAGTGGTGACAAAACCTATTTAAACATTCCAGCGTCTGCCTGTGCTAACTTGCGTCAGTTCGTGCAGTACAATTCAACTCAGTGGGATGCGGGGCAATACGGCAAATATTCGACAAGGCACAGGGCCATCTTCCTTTAAATCTTGATTCTAATATTATTTCTTCTGGAAGCAGATATCTAGGTAATGTGTTATTTGTTAATTCAGTTATATTTTGATAATAACAAACAATTCTAAATGAGACGTGTGTTAATTGTTGGGAATCTCCGGAAGCCGCAGACAGGTGCTGGGTAATCGAGATGAAGTCGGTGTTGCTCTAAAAAGTGCTAGTTCTACCATGTGAATTTGCAGACATGGATCAGGTACATAAGTAGTATCTAGTTAATAAAATATAATCTCAGCAGCAGCAACCATTATTCCAGATACCATAAAATACAAGAAAAATTTTTCTGCTAGTGACTGAAAGTAGCAAATCTTACCTTTTTATTTGGTTCAAAGAAAGACACCCCTCTTTCCCAGCCTCCCATTCCTCTTAACTCTATGTACACTCCATTGCCCTTGTAATTGCACCTACAGAGTTTATTTCGAAAAAGCGATAGTAAGTGATCATGGCCTACTATGACTGTACATTTATTTGGAGGTTACAAAGGTAATTACTACAAAATGGGCCACCAGATAAACAGACACTTCTTAAAATATTTTGTAAGATAAAATAGATTTTATAGATTTTCCCATGTGCTCATATGCATAACATAATTTCAACACTTCACATTCTTCTAATTATTTGAAGTGTTTAAGGGTGACTAGTGAATATCTTATATATCTTAGCTTTCTCTCCTTCACTGATTCTTTGTTTTTGACTCATCTGTAAACACATACTTGGTATTTTATGTTCGTCATATTCAGGTTTCATCTGATTTTCATTGTGACTTTAATTTGTAGATGTGAAAATTGCACACTTTATCGTGTGTCTTAAAGAGAAAAAATGCTTGCAGCCATAGACTATAAATCATGTACAGTAAGACGGGCTACTCCATTACTTGCCCCTTCAGCTTCCAGAGCAGCGGGTCAAGTAAGAAGACAGTTCTCTTTGGAAACACATTCGCGCATAGGGAATGTGAAAACAAGGTGCATAGCCAGCTAATCCTCGCTAACTCTCGCATTTCTATTATACACTTTAGGAAGTCATGGGACCTGGATTCTGGTTCCAGTTTTCTTGTAAATTAAGTTGTATGACCTTAAACAAGTTTTTTAACCTCTCTAATCCTCATTTTTTAATCTATAAAATGAATATAGCGTTTTACTATCTGTGAAATGAATACGATCAATTTGAAGCATTATGGTTCGTGTCTATGCCTCCCGAGGGTCTGTTAGGACCTGGAGTGAGAGAGCTTTGGACTGCGTGTTTCAAGAACCCCCACCGCCACCCCCGGATGTGTCAGCCATGCTCAAACTTGTGTGTCCAGCCAAAATACTGTTTACTATATTTTCCATAAAATTCCATATTCTCATGTTTTTCCTACATTTGAACGCAGTTTTGAATAAAAGATTGGCATGGTTAATAACTGTGCAAGGCTTTTCCTGAGCGTAAAGGCAGAGTAGCCATCTTGAGTCTTTAGTCCGTCGGTGGGCTAGGATATGGTGGTTTGGTTCCTTGCAGTGATATTTAACTCAAATAATTTTTACTCCCTTGTTCTGCTATTTGATTATAAAAATATAATTCTATTTATTGTTCTTTACTTCAAGATTCTAGTTACCCCCATTTTAGTCTTATTTTAACCCATTTCTGTTTTGCAAAAGGAAAACCTTAAAATAAAACACTCCATTTTATTCTTAGAAAATTATTTTCAAAGATAAAAATAGTAGTTACTTTTAGAAATAACCTTTTTTAAGTGACATGAAATCTGGCAGAAAAATATACATTTCAAAACTCCATTTTGAATGGAGTTCTTATCTAGGCTTGTAAGGGGGAAAGTGTTAGGTATTAGACACAGAAGATTAAAGTACAAAGTATTGATTAATACCACTCAATGATAATTGGAACACATTATATCAGAAGCTTGGGAAAGTAGTTCTGTTTTGGGTTCAGCACATTTAAATCATAATTGACATCAGAAGCATGTTTGAGGCAAAGATAGGTTCAAAAGCATACATTCTTATTATTAGAAACACCAATGACTTTTGTTTAAAAAGCATAGCTTTTCATGATAATTGCCTGATGTCCATTATTCTGAATTTTTAAAAAAGATTTTATTTATTTATTTTTAGAGAGAGGGGAAGGGAGGGAGAAAGAGACAAGAGAAACATCAATGTATGGCCACCTCTCTCGTGGCCCTCACTGGGGACCTGGCCTGCAACTCAGACATGTGCCCTGACTGGGAATCGAACCTGCGACCCTTTGGTTCACGGCCTGCACTCAATCCACTGAGCTATGCCGGCCAGGGCTGAATTTTTAAAATTAGGTATACAGGAATGCCAACTTTCTTTCTGAAGTCCCAAACTCAAATTCAAAAGGAAAAGGCAAAAATCTTATATAGCTAGAAAAAATTATACATGAAGAAAAGATATTGTTCAAGATTTGGATAGTTAGTGTTTTCAAAGTTGGGAATCCAACAAAAGACATCAATTAAAAAAAAATCTCTTGAAATAAAGAATTGACTCTGCATCTTGAAAGACCATGCACGCCATGCACCAAGGAAGGTTAATATTGAATGAAGAATCCTGATTTATGCCTTAATCAAGTTACCAAACTTTACAGATGAAAAAAAAATATAGTTGGGACATTTAAGCAATAATTGAATAACATCTATTGGGGGAAATCAGGTTGGCCTCAGATTTCTACATAACAATATTGAATGCCCAAAGACAATGGAGTAAAAGAAGCTTCATTCTGAAGCAGAGTGTGACCCATGAATATTACACTCACCAAAACTGTCCATTAAGTGTGAAAGCAAGAGGCAGCCATTCCCAAACACGAACAAACCAGCCTTGTTGAGACTTCCTGGCAAGTCTACTTGATGCTGAAATTCAGGCAATTCATTAAAATAAAGAACTCAGGAGAGGAGAGGACCTGATAAAAAGAACAGATCTGAGCATCATTTCATTTCAGTATAAAACTAAGACTAAAGACCTATGGAGATGATGAGAATTGAGACGGAATGTAAACCTTGGTAGCTCACACAATATTTAATCAACAAAAATGAAATAAAAGGCAGGAAGAAATGTTAGTGTGGTAATTGCCTCATGTTTTCATATTATCAATCAGTAGCATTTAGAAATGAAATACATTTTAAAACATAACCACAATAATTCTAGGCACTCCATAGTTTTCTTTGTGATTTTTATTAAGTTGATTAAAAAATTTATCCAAAATTAAAATATTTTACATTTTACTCTATTTTTCTGTTAAGTACAAGTGCAATTAAATAATTTTAAAACATGCATAGAACAATTCCTATCTTTGAGTAATTAATGTCTCTTTTGTCTATTTTTTATCTGAATTTCTGCCTAGGGATGTCTATTTTGATATTCACTTATGGTTAGTAAGAAAAATTTCTAGCTAATTGGATTTAGAATCATTATTTCTTTGTGTTTTGGCTTGAATTTCATAAAAAGTTATGTATCATTTATAAAAGTAATTTTTAATTAAAAATAAAATCTGGTGTTTTAACTTTAGTCCATTCCCTTTTCTTAGGATTTTTGGTTTGGGTCTTTGTTGGTTATAGACTTGGAGGGAAGCATTTGAATATATAGTTAATTTGGGGACTGAAATAACTGATACTATTTGACATGCTGAGTACATAATGCAAAGATAGTATTCAAATGAAATATTATGCCAGATGTACCCACACTCCATATATATAGTTTGCAAATGTTGCTTATTGTGTATTATGCATATTATGATTTCCTTTGACTACCTAAAACTGTGAACTTTTGTTAGAATATGCATTATTTTGCTTCCAAACTCTTAACTCCATGCTGTTAAAATTGTATATATTAAAATCTGATCTCTAAAAGGAGAGCTCTTTGGGCTTCTCAAATAGAGTTTAAAAAGGGGTTAAAATCAACTTAAACAAAATATCATTCTTTACAGTGTGAACATAGAGATGTAATTTTAAAATTCAGTGGAGGGTTTGGAACACACGAAGTATTTTTGGAATGTTTGATAATGGTTAGCTGACAACAACATGCCGTTTAGACTTTGTGAGTACACCCACTTAGAAACATCAGGGTCCGGCCGGGAGCAGGAATGTGCTGTCCCTGTCTACGGACAGTGACTTAAGTTTCACTGTCCTCAACGTGTGCAAATAGGAACCCTGACGATTATCAGTACATACACTGTTTTATGCAACCTGCACCATTGATTACTTTTCCACCTTAGTTATTTCTTAATCATCTCATTCTAAGTGTCTTAAACATTGTTCCTCTCTTATTTGTCTTCCTTTGTGATATTTTCATTTTATCCTGCTGTGAATATGGAGGTAGGCATGAGGAAATTAAACTTAGTACTACAATCACCTATTGGGCACTTTTAATATCCTTAAGCACTGTGTTATGCATGATACCAAGGCGAAAAACGACATAGACCTTGTTCCCAGAAAGTTGGCAATATAGGAAGTAAGACGTGGAAACAATCTATGTCCATCGTGGTTTAGCTGTCTCCCAGGTGAAAGCTCTTCCATTGCCTAATGCAGCAGCAGTTTGGAAAGACAATGGGACGGTGAATGTTTAAGTCACACTTGCGTGAGTTTGAACCCTAGCTCTGTTACTTGATAACTGTGACCTGAACTCCAGTTTACTGGTTAGAAGATAAATGAAAATACTACCTTACGCAGTTGTGGTGTGGAATGAATGAGAAAAGACTTGTCAGACTAGTCTGTTCACTACCTGGCACATTGTATTCCCTTAATAATAATTAGATTTCTTTTTTCTCACATAACTCAAAATATTTACAAGATAACTATCAAATGTCTTGCCAGTATCTATAAAAAAAGCTGCTTTTTTCCTTCTGTGACTTGTTTTTACTACATTTCACATCTATAGTCCTATATGTGAATCTATGTCTACATTTATATCCTTGCAGTCTTCCTCTTTACTCGGTCTTATACATTTTCATTCTTATTTGAATGTATACTGTCTTGACATAATCCCATGTTTTGTTACTGATTGAAACATTATAGTCCCTATCTGCAAATTCTTTGCAGTCCCCATAGCCAGAGTAGGCAGCCATCCCCCGTCCAATTTGCCCCTGTTCTTACCTTTGTTTGTTAGTGAAAGAAGTTCCTTTCCTGACATCCAAGGCAAGTCTGTCCATGTGGAGGTTGTACCTCACTCCCACATTTTCTCAGGGACTCTCCTGTGTCTCACGTTACCCCTTTTCCGCTGTCGCATTTCCAGTAGCATCTACCAGTTACGCCAAGCCGAAAACAAAACAAGTCTATTCCTCATTTTTGTTGCTTCCTCTAGCTACCTTCATATATCTTTCTTCCCCTTTCATTGCAAGCTTCTTGAAGTAGCATTTTACATTTCTCTTCTCTACTCAGTTTTCCTTAAATTCTCAATCCACTATTGTCTGAATTATTCTACCAACAGTCAAGGAAAATTGCTTTCAGTAAAGCCTTATATGTCTGGTTTCTGAAATCTAAGTCACTGTAAAGAAACTCTTTCTTGTGTTATTGGCCTCTGTACTGTATTTAAGAGTGGACCATGCCTGCCCCGTTCACTCTATCCTTTGCATAGTTTTAGTCTGTGATAACTGGTTATACTAATAACTAGGTGTTTAGGTCAAAAATTCAACTTCAGAAGTAAAAATATATTGCTAGGAATGGTAAAAAGTTTCCAGGAATGGTAACAAACAACTCTACAATATCAGTGGTTTAACAAACACAATCTTATTTCTCACCCGTGCTCAGCCCAAGGGGGATGTTTGACTTGGGCAACTCCCGTGGGCTGCTTTCCTTCAAGTAGGGACTCTGGGATTCAAGGTCCTTCCTTGCTTTGATGCCACTGTCTTCCACATGCAGGCACCAAGGGAACTGGGGGATACAAACGATTACAGCAGAAGCACAGCTATTAATTATCCACCTCTGTCTGGAAGTGGCACACATCACTTCTGATAACCTTCCATCAGCCAGAACAGCCCCATGGCTTCCCTTAGAAGTGAGGTGGCCCAGGAAGGAAATGGAGTTCCTGGCTGGGTAAGCGCTTCCCAGGAGCAACTTTAAAGTCTAGAAGGGAAGCATGGATTGTCAGGGTTAGCCAGACACAATTTATTACATTTTTCAACTTTTCTGTGACTTGGCCAATTCTCAGTAATGATTGCATTGACTCTCCCAAAGGGTAACTAAGTGCTCTTTTGTGTCTTGCCAGTGATTGCTATTAACATTCACTGTTATCTGAGATGCTGACGCATTTAATGTCCTAATGAGGTCCCAGGGAACGGAGCAGATTGCCTAAGAAGAGACCTCGTCTCTATCTTCTCTCAAGTAAAACAGCTTTCCAATATCTCTATGCCTCATTGATTCTCCCTATTTTTAAATCTCATCTGAAAATATGCCCTTGTCCCTGGATAATGCCTCTTAATTTATCTCTTCCTCTACTCTTTATTATTTAACTTTGTATTGTTTAATTAAATCAGGTTATATAACTGTGTATTGAAGATGCTATTCAAAGGGAAGTTGTTACACACTATTAGCATTTTTATTTCACTTGATGTTTCCAAAGCACTTTATAGTACTAATCAGTAAATCGTCACAACATTTCAGGGAGGTAAATTAATTATATATTTTTCTTTTGAGAAGTAGTCCATCTCAGTGAAAGACAAAAGGATATTCTTTGCTTCACAGATGCATCTGTGCTAAACTCCTTCCCCTTGTTCCAAGACCAAAGGAAGTTTATAATGATAGCAATACTAGCACTGGTCTTTTGAGACCCTACAATGCAACAGAAATTGTGGTAAACGCCTTATAAAGGTTAAATCTTTAATTTTCACCATATCTCAAATATGTGCTTTGACATATTATGCCTGAAATCATTCACCTCGTGAACTGAGTTGCCTCATTCACACTATTAAAAAAATAATTTAAGGGAGCAGTAGGCTAGGACCTTGCAATAAGTTCTGCACCCATGACATCAATATGTGTCATAACTTAATTAGTTACCCCAAACCTTCTTATTAGGATCTTGTGTGGGAAAGAACATTTTGTTGATGAGTTTCTCTGCATCCTAAAGTGTGATTCTATAGAATTTAATCCAAAGTGCATTTTTTTTATTGCCAAGAATAATTTAGGGTTTAAAACTTAGCAAGTTAGCCCTGGCCCGGTGGCCAGATTGGAGCATCATTCCATACACCAAAATGTTGCAGGTTCAATTCTCGATCAGGGCACATACCTAGGTTCCAGGTCTGGGTGCATTCGGGAGGGAACTGATCGATGTTATTCTCTCACATTGATGTTTCTCTGTCTCCCTCTCTCTCTTTCCCCTCCTCTTCCTTTGTCTCTAAAAATCAATAAACATATCATTGGGTAAGGATTTAAAACTAAAAATAAATAAATAAATAATTTGGCAAGTTAGCAGTTCAGGCTATCCCAAGAGCTGCTTCACACCGGATCAGAGGACATTTTCTTTGGGTCTCAGGAAATTTTGGTGGAAATCCCTAACTAATAAGGCCAATGCTGTGCAAAATTTTGAAGTGTCATTTTGATGCCACCTCTCTGACTGTTTTTTCTGACTGTTTCCCCTGCTGATGAGCCCATTTTGTTTAGAGAGCCACCTTTCTGAACGTCTTCCCTGTTCTTGCCCGTTTGGACTCAGCGGAGACGGGATTAAACAACTTCGGTCCCGGTAAAACGACTTCCCGTCATACCACCCAGCTCTGAGATACTTTAGGGGACCTGCCGCCCTCAAACCCATGCTGAGGGGCTCAGGCCTTAAATCTTCTTAGGTTTGTCCCCCATAACCCATATGACCCCACTTTTTTAAAAGCTAATTTTAATACTTTACATAGCAGAAAACCAACAAGTAATGTCTTGCTATAAGGGTGACTAAGGGATTATGTAAAGGTTTTAGTATGAATGTAGTGACTGGAAAATCACACAAACTTACTTAAAAGTAAAAGAAGATAAAGAACAAGGAAAAGAGGTCAGTGTAACATACAGCAATATGACACTGATGAGATCAATGATATTGATAAAAGTACTATCTCAATTACTAAAAGAGAGAAGTTTTTTTATACTAAGTAACAAAGCTAACCCAAACCTATGTGGCACCCATGATACATGCTAAAATAAACTAATTCAAAAGGTTAAAATTAAAAGGATGGAAAACCATATAGAAGGCAAATGTAAATGAAAATAAAGCATGGTTTACAATTTTGGTGGTAGAAGATGTTAATAAGGGAAAATGGGCTTAGGGTATATAAGGACTTTCTGTACTATCTTTGCAATTTTTTTTATAATGATAAAACTGCTCTGATGTCAGAATAAAAACTATTAGCTTTATGTCAAAGGACATTGGAGGCAACATACAAGGGCTCTAGTAGCCCAAAATGGGAACATTTGGAAGTCCAAATGACTGACACACATTGAGTATTCAAAACCCATAGTTTCATAAGGCAACATATGAAAATCAAATCAAATCGCTGGACACTATTTAAACTGACTAGTTGTCTAATTCTCACTCTGAAAATCTGCAGTTAAGTGACTCTAATTCAGACTAATTACATAGCTCTACTTGATGAGAAAACTAAATCAATCCAGTGGTCAATCTTAGTATCACTGAGACGATCTGATGTTGTTTGACTTGGGACATAGCACTGTATGAGCCCACGGTGATGGTGACAAAGTAGTCTTGTCAAAAAAGCTAACTCCGAGTCTAACTTCACTTTACAGAAATTACAGGGATAAAGGAACACCTTAAATGCCAAGTTCAAGGAAGCAGACTGCATCTGAAAAGTGGGAACATTCTTTTGGATAATAAATTTGGTTTCTGTCATAATTCAATAGCAGAAAAAAATAAAGAAAAAAGAGCAAACTTTTCTAAGATTAAGAGAGACCTGAGAGACATGAAATCCATAGTGTGTGAGCCTTGTTTAGGTATGATTACAACCTACCAGCCATGAAAGTTTTTAGATAATTGGGGACATTTTTTTTAAAGATTTTATTTATTTACCTCTAGAGAGAGGGGAAGGGAGGGAGAAAGAGAGGGAGAGAAACAGCAATGTATGGTTGCCTCTCACATGGCCCCCACTGGGGACCTGGCCTGCAACCCAGGCATGTGCCCTGACTGTGAATCGAACCAGGACCCTCTGGTTCCCAGCCTGCGCTCAATCCACTGAGCTACACCAGCCAGGTATAATTGGGGAAATTTGATCATGATTGAGATATTATGATCCCAAGGAATCATTGTTGATTTTGTTAGGTGTGTAATTGTTATTGTGGATTTGTCACAAAGTTGTTTCTAGAGATGCATAGTGAGTGAGCGGAAACCGTAAGATGGCAGGAACTTGCTTATAGCTCTTTAGTGAAAAAAAAAAAAAAACCTGGCAAAACAGAAACAGAGATAAAAACAGCAACAGTTGCAAGTGCTTATTGACTTTATGACTGGTCTATGTGTAATTCTCTCCAATTGTGTGCATGTTTGAAACTTTTCATAATAAAGTATTTTTCAAAGCTAAATGTACTGACTACAGAGTTATTTGAGCTGGGTGAAAGACTTTCTGCAAATGACATAAAATACAGAAAGCATAAAATAAATGTTTGGAGCTATAGCCACCTAGACATTTAAAAATTTTGTGCTAAAAATTTATATAAACAAAGATCAAATACAACTATATTTGGAGAAACTATTTGTAACACATATGTAAACAAAGGTAATATTTTAATATAACAAACATTTTTTAAAACAGAAAGAATAAATATAGAAAACACAGGAATAGAAAAATAGGCAAATTCATGTTACATATGTAAAATAAGAATTACCAAATAAAGCAATGAAATTTTTTTTTAATCTACCAGAAAGATAATGTTTAAAAAGATTGTTGACATTCTCTGAAGTAAGGGAGTGGAAAAATGGCACCTGTATATTACTAGTGAGAATATACTGTGACAAGTTTTCAGAACCATGTATTTATATTTTAAATGGACACAGTTTGACTTAGCTATTCTATATCCGAGGACTAATATTAAGGAAGTCATTTGAGATGTGTACAAAGATGTTTTCTGAAGCATGTTTTAAAAAAATAATTTTTGAAATGTTCTCAATGTCTATCAACATGAAAATAGACATATAAAATTATCTTACAACCACACAATGCACTAATATGAAGTCCTTAAAATTAGTTACGTAAATCCATATTTACTGACAGAAATATGCTACAAGGAAGTAGAAATGGAGGTAAATGAGCCAATATGCTCTGTGATTCTTGGATATGTATTATTAAATTGCTACTTATGCTTACCACAAAAGGAATATTTTCAGAGTGGAATCCTTGAGAAAAGGGTCAAGAACAATTTGAGGTCTTTTAATATATTTTTCCCAACTGACTTAGAGAAGATGCATATTAATTTGTGCTTCTCAGAAGGACCATTTTCTAGAACACTTGCCAATCTCTAGAATTTTAGCTTTAAATTTAGTGTTTAAAACACTTTTGATAATTCGATAGATAAAAATGAACATCTTATTATTGTTTAACGTGCATTTCTTGTTACTAGTGTTTTATGTACTTTTTAATATGTTTACAGATTGCTTGATTTTGTCTTTTGTAAAGTGTTTTTTTACTTCACTTGTAATTTTTTCTATTGGTGTTTTCATTTTTCTAATTTGTTTGTGGGAGACTTTTAATACCTTACTTCTCTTCACAGCTTATGTTAAAAATATTTTTAGTGGCTCTTCTGTGTTGCTTTAATTTTTTTCAAAGTGGATCCTTGATATACATAAATTCTAATTTTTGTACGATCAAATTTAACAGTATCTTCTTTGAACAGTTTTTCCTCTTTGGACAATCCTACAAAGGCCGTCTTCATGCTGTAATTATGTAAAATCATCACTTCTACTTTTTGTTAGTATTTTATGGTTTAATCTTATATTTAAATCTGTAATATATGTGAAATTTATTTTGATGCTATATAATATATGAACTACTCTAACTTGTCATGTGAATGATTGGTAATACGTTCCAATACCATTTAGTGAATAATACATGGTTTCCTCAGTGATCAGAAGCTCCAGCTTTATCAGAAAATGTTATCTTTTAATGTGGTTTTTACTCAATGATTGATAACTTGTGAAATGTATTTTCCCCTTCTCCCTTAATTACATGGCTTTCCTACCCTCACTTTTAATCCCATAATTTTCTAATATCCATCTCAATTATTATTTGAGGTTTTTAAAAAGCAATATTAATATTTTTGATGTTGTGTCAAGGCTCTGAAGAAAAGTTGTGTAACTAGTGTTATTTTGTCACACACATAAGTACAGTGCTGTGAAAGACACATACCGAAGACATTTCAGTAGTTTAACTCAGTAGATTTATAGAGTTTGAAAAAATTTGGACTAACTTAAGCTTGAATGCTGCTTTGAGTTTTAGTGATGTTTTTGTTTTGAGGGGAAGGAGTTATATGTTTTCTCTCCTTTAGTTGTGAGACATATGCAGTTGATTTCTAAATAGGCACACCTATTCTTTTTTTTTTTTTTTTTACTTTATTGTTGTTCAATTACAGTTGTCTGCATACTCTCCCCTCCCCTCCCCCTCCCCCTCCAATCCCACCTCCCTTCCTTGACTCCCTCCTCCCCCTTGGTTCTGTCCATGTGTCCTCTATAGTGGTTCCTGAAAACCCTTCTCCCCATTGTCCCCTCTCCCCTCCCCCCTGGCTATTGTTAGATTGTTCTTAATTTCAATGCCTCTGGTTAAGTTTTGCTTGCTTTTTGCTTTTGTTGATTATGTTCCGGTTAAAGGTGAGATCATATGGTATTTGTCCCTCACCTGGGCACACCTGTTCTTGAAGGAAGAAGAGATTTGGACAATCTGAAAAAGCCAAATGAGTAACCTTTGCCAAGTACTAATGAGAGGTTTGAGGATCCCCCAGGGAAAAATGATAAATAAAAAATTGGAGGAGCACAGAAACTTGTAGTGATATAATTTCTCCCTGGCTTCATAATTTGGCCCCAGGTAGACCTATGTGTAGTCTTGAGAAGCTCTGCTTTTGAGGTAACAGAGGGCATTTTATATTCCTGCTTTTAGTGAGGCTAGTTTCTCCCACCCACCCATCTCTTTCACTTAATCAAGGAAGTTCACAAGGATGATTCATTCCACCACGCTGCCCAGAGCTGGCTCTGGAAGGCGCTTTCTCAGCTGAAACTAAATGATACTTTATGTGTCTTCCTTAAATAGAGAGATTAGAAAGTTATAAAAAAAAGTGGTAGAAAGTACATTAAATATGTGATAAAGTAAGTGGTTTTGTAACTGATTTTATTACTTAAGGTAAAGCATTTTTTTCTTGCTAGACTTTGTCAACTATAAATGAAGATAGAAGCAGTTGGAGAAGGGGCAACCAGGGAAATGCAGAATGCTTCAGGGAACACGGCTTTAAGGGTTATTAAACACAATTTGTTTTTGTCAGATTCCAATTTATCTGTATCTTAGCAAATCCAGGGAATGTGAGTTCTGACATCTTGTACATCCTTATTAATTATTCATGCTTCAGATTCTGTACTTGCTTGACCTTAAGGAGTATGTGCTGTGTACCCCGGCCAGAATGGACCAGAACATCCTGCCCATTTTGAAAGAACACAATTGACCCCTCTTCCCCATTTTCTGGTTTCAGGCACAGCCCATGTCTAGTATGCAACTCCCCATTCCCTCCTTTGGAGGAAAAAATTATAATAATGAGTGAAAGTGACCTTAAAGGGATAATATTAACATCCAGGGGATTTTTTAAAGCTATAAACAGCTTAAAATCCAATGTTACAAGCCCAGCGTGTTGTGTTGTCGTAAATAAACTCTATACGCTTGAGTTCTGGGATCATGCTGTTTAAATCCCCAGTTGTTTCTGAAAGTTCTTCTGATGTGCAAAAACAAGGTGGCTTCCTTCGTGGTCTATTACTGTTGTCTCCTCACTCTAGGTACTTAGGTTCAAAATCCTGGACGTTTGTCAAAAATGACTTGATGTTTGAAAGATGATCAAACCATTGAGATTTTATTCTTTAGAACAGCAAAACAACATAAACAGATTTCTTCTAAATATACGATACGAAGCAGCTGGTAACATTCATTTTAGGATCACTGTGTCAGTACTTACCCTAAAATAGTTTCTTACAGCTATTTTGGGTCTATAGAATGTGCACTATTCAGGCAGAAGGGTGCACTAACTCTAAGAGTTCAGACTTTTATTTTATTTTTTTTAGCAAGAATTTCCTATTGTTGCTTGAATAAATAAACCAAACTAAAATAGCCATATTGCGAAAAATATTTGATTCTTCGCAAGGCAGAGAACCAATATTTGGCTCTCCTAGTGTTCAGAGATTTTATTTTTCATTTAGAAATTTCAGTTTTGACTTCCCTCACACCCTACTAATTCTGTCCCACGCAGAATAAGCAAGCCAGAGGGATCTGACGGCATGGGGCCAAATTTTATGGCCTTTCATTTGCCCCTCAAAAGAAAATAGGAGCAGACAAAAGACAGTAATGCCAGAAGCGGCTTTGGGGGACTCCTAGGCCAGTGAGAACCAATGGGTAAAAACCAAACTAACAATGAACAAAAACTAAAAAGCAATTATGATACTGAGTAGTGTGGTATAATAATATTTTGGAAATATTGATTGGTATCACTCCCATCAACTTCTATTTTCCCCTTCTTCCCACTTGAGCAGAAGAGATGGACAGTTACCAGCTTCCCACTGGCCTAGGGCCTTTTCATCAAGTCAAATGCAGAAAGAAATCTAAGAGCAGGTTGAGAGTCTAGAACTCCATCACAATCTCAAACTACAAAATGACTCTGGGCTTAGGGAGAAGGGAAAATCAAGGGCGAAGTGATGAGAGTGTCCATATGGCTCAGTTCTGCATAGAAAGGCACTGCTCTCAGACTTTGGGGCAAAAACCCGGAGATTAGCTTCCCCAGGAGCCCATCTTAAGTGGGATATTCAGTTGCAAGTACTTCATTGAGGAAGAGCTCCCAGGTAATACCAATAGGGAAGTAAGCAAGGTGGGCCAGAAAAGAAAAAAAAAAAAAAAAAAAACCAGGGTGCCATCTCAGGTTAAACCCTATGGTCTTCATCCTGCAGAGTAGGTTTTGCCGCAGAGATGCCCAGCGTGAGCCAGCTAGGGCCTCCCTCCGCACAAGGCAAGCTTTGAGGACAAAATGGCCTCTGTTGCCCCAGGGCAGCCCTTGGGGGCCACAGATGCTGGCTCTTGGGAACAAAGGCAGTTGGGTCTAGATGTGGGGGTGAAGTTTGCACAAAAGTGTTAAAAAATAAGATCCAAGTTGTTCTGCATAGAGCACTCAAGTATGTCCTACCCAGGGAACAGGAAATAGATTACCATAGTATTAAATGTATAAAAAGTGTGTATATAGCATTCCACCGTTTTCAGCGCTCTCCCTGCCACGTTATCTTTTCTGATCTTCACTAAAAACCTAGAATATACTCAAAGACGGATATTATGGTACTGGTCTCAGATATGTGATTGAGATATATCATCAAGCAACATACTCAAAAGGTGAAAGCCGATGTCATTAACTCTAATCCCAGCAGCCTTCTTGGAACCGCAATCTAGAGGATATTTCTGTAATCTTCTTATACAAATTCAGAATGCAGGGTCATTACAGAGTGGAGGCTGTATTGTGGTTCCTGTCAGAACTCCTTGGCTCACATCTGACCCGCTCTGAGTCACTCAGCATGAAGCCAGCAGTTCCTGATGTTTACAAGCTCCCCAGGGAATGCGTGTGTAGCTGTGGAAGTACAGTTGTCCAGCCCTGGTTCAGGACGCACTGGTTCAGAGCACAGTTGGGGGTTTAGGCAGGATGGGGTTTGAATCCTGGTTTTACCATTGACCATCTGTGTGAGTTTTGCTAAGTGATCGAAGTTGTCAAATCTTCACTTCTGTCATCTACAAAATTAGATTATGTTATACTTACTTCAAAACTTGTGCTGAGAATTCAACAAGATGACATTGGTAAAGTGCTAAGCCCAAAACCAAGAAGGAGTAAGTTCCCAATAAGCAGAACCTACTATGATTTTATTATTTTTAATCCTGTCACTTTTCTGCATGTTACTGAAACTCAGGACATTCGTTCTCTAAAAATGATGTTTTTGCCCCTATGCCACATCAAATGTCAGTGTGGACCACTTTTCAGGACTTGAAAATGATCCAGCAAAGTGAACCTTTTGGTTAATGTTGTTTACTGGAGTGGGATTTGAGCTGTAGCAATTTAGACACTTGGCTGGCAGATGGTGGATGGCCTTGGGAGGCTATACCATTTGCTTAGAATACAGGGCTTGTAGTCTCTCTTCACCCGTCATTTCAAAATTCAGTCTCGCTTAGAATTTCACAGAAGCAAATGAGCCTGTATTTAAAATCCTGGTGAAATAACCACTCATTTAGTATTTATTTACAGCTCAGAAACCCAGCAGGTACAGTCCCTGGTCTACTTAATCTTAAAAGCAAATTCGACAGTTCCCTGAGAGTTCCTGACTGGTGGGCATCTAGAAAGGTATATTTGAAAACCAGCTTTCTCCAAGCTCCCAGGCCCATGACAGAAATAAAACGCAGGGAAAGAATTTTTCCCTCTAATTTGTAAAGCAAACAAGAGAAATAAAAAGAGCAGGAGGAAGCCAGCTGCTGGAAAGATACCCAAATAGAATAGTTTTCAATAGGTGAGAAATCCCAGCAGGAACGAAGCCGGGAGAAGGGTGGTTTCTGGGCTCTCAGACCCTCATCACATGCAGAAGCAGAAGGAAGCATCGAGTGATGACTGAGGAACACTAATGACAGGACTGGGCCGAAAAAATATCAGTTCATCTTAGCACACGCAGAGCAGGTGAGCCAACCTGCTAAGCAAGCTTGTCAATCAATCCTGGACGCCCAATGGCGTCATCCCAGAACCGAGGGCTGGACCGAAAGGGGATTCAGCGCAGCTCTTCCTTCTGGATGTGGCTAGAGATGGCTTTTCACAACCAGAAAGACCAGTGGGCGTTAGAACGCGCATCTCCACGTTGCCACCGTCCCTCTCCCCAGCGTGCTTACCTGTGTGAAACAGTCTGCGGAAAACTTTCTGTGAAATGTGAGCACTCAGTAAAGGTGGGCTGGAGAAACAACACAGCTAACGAAAAGTTGTCTCTGCTTTCCGGTGCCTTTCCTGAGGGCTAGGCTGTGCTGGGACCTGTACACCCCTTATTTCAGCTACTCTTCACAATGGCCCTAGCAGAAGTGTGCTTTTCCCATGTTATAGGGAAAGACATTAACTTTCCAAAACCGTAACTAAGAAGTAGCAAAACTCACCTTTAATCCCCAAATTTCTCTTTCCAAAGCCTGTGATCTCAACCTCCATAACCCTACAGCTATATTGCCTTACAGCAAAGAACACCTCTTCGCTGCAAATAATTTAGTGAGATCCTCTTGTTTCATGGGAGGTGGAGAAAAAAAATAAATGTGTACAATGCAAATGTTTCTCTGGTGAGATTTGCGTGTTTCCTTTAGACCATGAGAAGCAGGGGTTTTTACCTTGTGTAAACATGTGCAGTGACTAGACCTGTGCTCACACCAAGGGAGGGGGCAGGTAGGATCAACAGGGCGTTACCACACGCACCTGGCCTCCCCTCCTGAAGCTGCTCCTGCTCAGTGGTCCAGTGCCCGGATGCCTTCAGTACCTGCTCGGCTCCTACTGCCTGCCGAAACCAGCCTGCACACACAGCCTCTGCACATCCGGCGTCTGCAGAAGGCCACTTTGCCAAGACCGGGAGAGGAAGCGATTTTGTCTAATTCATATCAACAAACAGAAAGTCAAACAAAATGAAAAGCCCCAGCAAAACACTCTAAGGAAATGGCAATATGTAATTTGCCTGATAAAGATTCAAAGAAACAGTCATAGGGATCCTTACAAACTTGAGAGTGGAATAGAGGAATTTAGGGAGAATTTCAACAGAATCAGAAAGTATAAGAAAGAACCAAGCAGACCCAAAGAGATCAAGAGAACAGAGGACAGCTATAAAAATCACCTAAAAACAATGAACAAAATGACAATAAGTATATACTTACCAATGATGACTTTAAATGTAGTTGGATTAAATGCTCTAATAACAAAGACAGAGTGTATGAATGGATTAAAAAACATGACTAATCTATATGCTGCTTACAAGACACTTCAAATCAAAAGACATATAAGGACTGAAAGGTATTATATGCAAATAGAAATGAAAAAAGCTGAAGTGGCAATACTTACATCAGAAAAAAGTAGATGTTCAAACAGAAAATGTATAAAAAAACAAAGAAGCTTACATTATCATTCCAAGAAGACAATATAACATTTGTGAAATGTTTCCACACCCAACATAAGAGCATCTAAATAGATAAAACAATTATTAATGGACATAAAGGGAGAAATACACAGAACTACAGTAATAGTAGGGAATTTTAATACCCCACTCACATCAGTGGGTAGATTATTTAGACAGAAAATTAATGATGAAATAATGGCCTTAAATGTCATATTAGACAAGATCAACTTAATAGACATTTTTTAGAATATTTCATCCAAAGATGGCAGAAAACACATTTTTTTCAGGTATACATGGAACATTCTCCAGGTAGATCACATACTAGGCCATTCTGTACCAGTTTGACCACGTAAGTTTACCTTGACAGTGTTACTTGTAGGGAATACCTGGTTTTGCTTAGAGCAGAAGAGGGTCCGGGGAAAAGTAGCTGGGGTCAGTCACACAGTCACCACATTACTGACCCCTAATAAAATTTAGGACACCAAGGGTCGAGGGAGCTTCCCTAGTCGGAAGCATTTTGCACATGTTACACATCATTGGTGGGAGGACTGAGCACAGTCTCACGTGACCCCTCAGGGAGGGACTATCCAGAAGTTTACACACGGTTTCTTCTTTACAGTCTAACGTTTAAGTCTTTAATCCATTTTGAGTTTATTTTTGTATATGGTGTAAAAATGTGGTTCAATGTCATTTTTTGCATGTATCTGTCCAATTTTGCCATCACTACTTGTTGAAGAGACTGTCTTTGCCCCATTGTATATCCTTGCATCCTTTGTCACAGATTAATTGACCATATAAGTGAGGATTTATTTCTGGGCTCTCTATTCCATTACACACACACACACACACACACACAATGTCTGTCTGGAAAAAATCCAGCCACTGTTAATGTAATGAGAATGGCTTGTGCAGCATCGATGTAACCTGGCAGCCAAGGAGAGTGAACGGAATGCATACGCATGAACAATGACAACTTCACAGTACTAGTTAGTAGGGGCGGTAGATGTGTTGAGTGAGCATGTGTACTGTGTGGCTGTTGCATTCAAAATGACTGTGTGAGTAGAGAAAGAATCTGCATCAAATTTTGCACTAAGCTTGAGCATTCCTCCATGGAAACTATCTGGATGATTCAGAAGGCTGCAGCTACGGGCAACTGTGATTGGCAGCTTCGTCACTACAACACTCCTGCTCATGCCTCACATCTCGTGCAGAGTTTTTTGTCAAAACATGAAATCACCCAGCTGACTCAGCCCTCCTAGCAGCCCAGATTTGGCACCTTGCGACTTCTGGCTTTTCCCAAAACTAAAATCACCTTTGAAAGGGAAGAGATTTCAGACCATTGATGAGATTCAGGAAAATACAATGAGGCAGCTGATGGCAATTGGGAGAACTATGTGAGGTCCCAAAGTACCTATTTTGAAGAAGACTGAGGTGTCATAGTCCTATGTACAATGTTTCTTGTATCTTGTAACTTCTTCAATAAATGTCTTTATTTTTCATATTACAAGGCTGGATACCTTCTGGACAGGCCATATATACATTTTTTTTTCTGTTTTTATGATAGTACCATATTGTTTTCTTGTGTGTTGACCACCCCAAATAAAGTATCCTTTCATCACCATTTACTCTCTTCTACCTCCCCCAATTCCCTTTCCCTCTGGCAATCACCATACTGTTGTCTATGAGGTTTTTTTGTTTGTTTCTTTTTGTTTTTTTCTTAATTTCTTCATTTTTCCACCTAGCCTCCCAACCCTCCTCCCTCAGAAACTGTCCGTCTGTTCTCTGTATCTATTAGTTTGTTTCTATTTTGTTTGTTATTTTGTTCATTATAATACCATACTGTTTTGATCATTGTAACTCTGTAGTATAGTTTAATATTAAGGCATTTGATATCTCCTACTTTGTTGTTTCTCAAGATTTCTTTGGCTATTTGAGGTCTGTTGTATTTCCGTATAAATCTTAGGATTAGTTATTCTGAGATTGCCAGTGGTATATTAATAGGGATTGCATTGAATCCTGTATTATTTTAGGTAGTAATAACATTTTAACAATATTAATCCTTCCTATCCACGAACAAAGTACACCCTTCCATTGATTTGTATCTTCTTTAATTTCTTTCTTCAGTGTCTTATATTTTTCAGAGTACAGGTCTTTCATGATTTTGGTTAAATTTATTCTTAAGTATTTTATACTTTTGATGCAATTTTAAGTGTGATTGTTAATCCTGCCTGCTCTCTTTTTTCAGGCCTAAAAGGGCTTGGGCAATGTGTGCAGGAACACACTGTAAAGACAATTCAGGTGTGCCAGAGCAACTGCCCACCCCCTGGAGGTTTTGGGGATAGAAACAATGCAACTCACTGGTCCCTCCGATCCCTGAGAATTTCTGCCATCCCTAGAGAACTTCCATGGCTCCCCAGTCTTTCCTCTCTCTATTTTATTGTACCAAAAGTGGCTCCATGCACAAGACCTCTGTACAAGCTTTATATGCAGGCTAGTTTGGGGAAGCTGCTTAGAGCACAGCAAACTCTTAAGGCACCTGTGGCTCTAGCCTGCTGGGTCTGAGCAGCTCTGGGCAGGGAGGCCAGCTGGGGGTGGTGAAATCCTGCAGTTCCTGTTTGTTCTCTTTGGCACTCTAGGCAATGTAGCTGGGATCCTGCTGCGTGATCCTGCAGGTAAGCAAAGACCTCCCCTTCCCAGCAGAATTCCTGCCACCTTCCAAGTGGAGGGGAAGTAAACAATGGCACTCATGGACTCCTTTGACCTGCAGAGTTGATACAGCTGCAGCTTCCGGAGGGCATCCCAGGCCTCCCAGCCCTGTCTGTTTGGTCTTTCTCTCGATTGTTGTCAGAAGCTGTTCGTTCAGTGTTTGGTTTTCTCTCAGAGGAACTGCTGCCTGTAAACATGTGTATTTGATTTTGTTTACAGGACAAGTTAAGTTCAACTTTCTCCTTTCAGGCCATGATCTTAATTTGTTGCCATTTTTAAAGATTGAGTTGTTTGTTTTCTCTTTATTGAGTTTTAAGACTTCTTTGTATACTCTGTGCAAATCATTTATCAGCTATTTTGCAAATACATTCACCTAGTCTGTGGTTTATCTTTTCTGGCCCTTGAGAGTACCTTAAAGAAGCAGAAATTTTTAATTTTGATAAAGTCCAATTTATTAATATTTTCTTTTGTGGTTTTTGCTTTCTGTTTCTTATATAAAAACTTTTCCCTATACCAAAGTCACAGACTTACTTTTTCTTGAGAAATTTTATAGTTTTACCACTTTAATTTAGTTCTAGATCTATTGAGTTAATTTTTATGTATGATGTAATCAAAGAGTTAAAGTTTTTAAAAAATACCATGTATAGTTACTGCAGAAATACTTGTTGAAAAGACAGTTTCTTACCCCATTAAATTATCTTGATAATTTTATCAAAATTATTTGACAAGTCACATGGGTGTCTGTTTCTACACCCAGCATGCTATTCCATTGATTTATATGCTTATCCTTGCACCAACACCACACTGGTTTGCTTATTGTAGCTTTATAGAAAGTTTTGCAACCAGGTGATAATAGTCCTCAAACTTCATCTTTCTCAAGACAGCTTTATTCCTTCATTTCTCTATGCGTTTATCTGTAGTTCCTGCCTAATTGCACTAGTCAGGCCCACCCTTGAGGAGAAGTTTGATCCTTGCTTTGTTTCTGATCTTTGTAGGATAGTTTTTCACCATGAGTATGTTAGTGGCAGTGTTATTTAATAGCCTTATTAGTTTTTGACTTTCCCAGGGCTGCCATAATGAAGAACTATCACAAATTATGTGGCTTAAAATAACATGAATTTGTCTTATTGCTCCGAAGGCTAGAATCTTAAAATCCAGGTGTAGGCAGTGTTGGTCCTTTCTAAGAGCTGTGAATGAGAATATGTTCTATGCTCCTCTTTCCAGCTCCCGATGATTTACCAGCAATCTCTGACTCTTCTTGGCTTGTAAGTACATTTCTCTAGGCATCCACCTTCACAGGGCATTTTCCCTGTGTCTTTTTACACAGTCTTCCTTCTATGCATCATTTTGTGTCTAAATCGTTATGTTTTTAAGGCTGCCAATCATATTGGATTAGAGGCCACCCAAAAACCTTGTCTTAACTTGACTGCTTGTACAAAGACCCTGTTTCCAAATGAGGTAACGTTCTCAGGTACTGGGAGTTAAGACTTCAACATTTTGGGGGTGGGAAGTGACATAATTTAACCCATCAACATGCCCTTCATTAAAGTGAATAAGTTCTCTTCCATGACAAGTTTGTTTGGAGGTTTTATACGAATGTTTGTTAATTTTGTAAAATACTTTTTCTACAGCTATTGAGATGATTATATGGTTTTTGGATTTTGGTCTCTCGATGTAGTGAATTATATTGATTGATTTCCAAATGTTAAGTAAGTGTAAGTTCTGGGATAGATCCCACTTGATTGTAATGTGTTTTCCTTTATATTACTAAATTCAATTTGCTAATGTTTTGTTAAGGATTTTTGTGTGTATGTTCAGGAAGGATTTTCATCTGAGATCTGTTTTTTCCTCATGTATTTATTTGGTTTTAAAATCAAAGTAATAAAGCCTTCATAAATTGAGTTGGAAAGTATTTTTTTAATCATCTAGCTTCTGTAAAAATTTGCTACAATTGATGTCATTTCTTCCTTATGTGTTTGGAAGAATTCACCAGTGAAGTCAACTTGACCTGAGATTTTCTTGTGAGAAAGTTTTAAACTACTAATTCAGTATCTTTAGGAGATACAACATTATTCAAATTATTCCTTATTGAATAAATTTTGCTAATTTGTGTACTTTTAGGAACTTGTCCATTATCTAAGTTATCGAACTTATTGGCATAGCATTGTGATAACCCTCATCCTTTCCCTGGATAGTGTATAGTGAAGTCCTTTTCATTTCCGATGTTGGTAATTCAAGTCTTTTTTCCACCCCAGTCCCCGACTTTTCAGTATTCTCTCTGATCAGCTTGGCTGGAGATTTATCAATTTTATTGACTTTTTTCAAAAAGAACAAGCTTTTGAATGCATTGCTTTTAATTATTTTTTTGGTTTTCCATTTTTGTTGAAACGTACCTTTATCATTTCCTTATATCTGCTTGCTGTAGGTTTAATTTTAATTTCTTCTTCTAATTTCTTAGGGTAGAAGCTTAGGTCATTGCTTTTTTCTTTTCTTTTTGGTGCAAGTATTTAATAATACAAGTTTCTCTCTAAGCACTATTTTAACTGCAACCAATAAATACGGATAATATGTGTTTTCCTCGCATTCAAAATATTTTATAACTTTCTTTTTGAATTTGTTAGTTATTTAGATGTATATTATTTACTTTTTAAATATATGGAGGATCTCTCAGATATCTCTCAGTTACGAATTTCTAGTGAATTCTACTGTAGTTAGGAAATACATTTTCTATTATTTCACTCCTTTTATATTATTGAGATTTGCTTTTGCTTGAGAACATGGTCTGTCTAGATGAACATTTGTTGTGCCCTTAAACAGAATGTGTACCTGTTGTTTGCAGGAAGAAAGTGTTCTGTAAATGTCAGTTAGGTCGGTTTGTTTGGTAATGTTCAGGTCTCCAATATCTTTACTGACTTTTGTCTATTTGTTTTATGTATTGATGAGTGAGAAGGAAGTGTTGAAATTTTAATTTTAATTATAATTTGTCTATTTCTCTTTTCATTTCTATCAGCTTTTGCTTTATGTATGCCAAAGTTCTGTTGTGGGATGATTTATATTTCTAGCATTTCCTTTTGACTTTTAATTATCATTTCTATCTCCCTGCTGAATTCCCCATGTGTTCACACATGTTGTTCATATTTTCCTCTTGATCCTTGAACATATTAATCATAGTTCCACAGAAGTCCCTGTGTGATAGTGCCAACCTCTGGGCCATCTCTAGATTTGGTTCTGTTACTTGCTCTATCTTCTGATAGTGCTTTGATTTTTTCCCCGTGATTTTATGTGTACCTCTTAATTTTTTTATAACATACTGGACACTTCATGTAGAAGAACAGTAGAGAATGAGCTAAATCTTATTCTTGCCTAGAAATGAGCAAGCCTCTTCTTCTCGCACTTAGTGTGGGTGTTTGCCTCAGTCTGGCTTGTGCTGGAGTTGGGTTGGAGCTACGCTGGTGCTATCACACCTTCAGTGTGCTGCTGCTTCGTTGTGCTTAGCGTGGTGAAGTGATTTTCTCACCTTTCCTACTCTGCCCTTAGCTTTCAGGGCATCCTAGCGGAGGGTCCTGCCTCAGTCTTAACCAGTGGTAGCCACGTTCTGCTTTGTATCAGAGCAAGATCTTAGGCTCAAATGTATTTCTTCCACTTCAGATGATTTTTGGTTTTAGTGCTTACTAGTGAGTTTAAGAGGATTTATGAATGTATAGGTTATCTAGATTTTTGTCATTTAAGGTAGAATGATATTCTTTTATATTTTTCTACACTCTACATTTAAGTGAAACTCTCATGAGCAATGTTTTAAAATGTGGGGAAGTTGATAGCATTTTAATAGCTATTTCCAAAGCTGGAAAAATAGTGAATGTGCAAAACTGTATATCCAATATATCAATAATTCCAATATTAATTGATCTTCCAGTATATTTTAGGCCTTTTAGTATGTATTGGATAAGCAAGATTGATGTTGTCCTTTTTTGGCAAACAAATTATAACTAAAATTCTACATAAACATTGAAAACATATGTACCAAGTTTAAAAATCCAACAGCGATTTGAGAAAATATATTCAATAAATATGACAGAAGTTAATACCATTAATGTATAAGGATCACATGCAGTAAATTATAATAAACACTGTCAGTGCTTCATGGACATTTACTTGGATCCTGTTCCATTTTTATCACACTGGCTTCTGGTATTCTTTCCCTTCTCAACACTGGCACCTGCCTTTCTTCTTCAGAGACTTCTCTCAGCCTGCCAAAGCGTGTTTTGCCTGTGCACAGGGAGAGTCAGTACTGCATGGCCATTGGTTGAACTCCTGTGTCCCCACCCTCAATGCCCCCACCACAGACTTTGAGACAGTCTTTAACTAAGGACTAAGAGACAAATTTTTTTTTCTGATCAAGAAAATTTAGAAATGTGACCTCTATTGTCCCCGGAGCTTCCCTGGAAGGGGAGTGTTATGCCAAAGTTACTCGCCATGGACTCTATTTGATACCACAGACTTCTTCAGCTCCTCATCCTACACTTCCTGCCCCACTGCTCCATTCCCTAGTGGCTTTCCTGGGAGCATCATTACCTAAGAAACGGCTTTGGTGCAAAACCTCATTTCAGAGACTTCTTACAGGAAATCCAAGTGAGGCCATAAATTAAAGCAAAAATACTAACGGGCCCAGCTGGTGTAGCTCAGTGGATTGAGCACAGGCTGGGAACCAGAGGGTCCTGGTTTGATTCCCAGTTGGGGCACATGCCTGGGTTGCGGGCCAGGTCCCCAGTGAGGACCATGTGAGAGGCAACCATACATTGCTCTTTCTCCCTCCCTTCTCCTCTCTCTGAAAATAAATAAAATCTTTAAAAAAAATACTAATGGTACAACAGAAAAAACAACTGAGCTAAGAACATGGACTAAGAATTCACGCATGCACACACACACACACACACACACACACACAACCCCATACCCTTTCCATAGGTCACTTTTCCTTAGTGTATTTGGGAGAAAAGGAGATTTTGGTCTCATCTGTCCCTACTCCTTCCATGGCTCAGTGAGTTCTCCACAAACTTTTACTCCCCACTCCTCTCAGCTCTCCTTTGAGTGCCCTTGACTTTGCTGCTGCCACCTGAGACCAGGTCTACGCCTCTCCTTCAGTGCAGTGCTCACATGATGATGTTGGCCCCTGTGGATGGTGCCTGGCAAGTGCAGGGGTGGGTAGAAAATACTGCATTTCATGGTAGAAGAAACCCTTAATACAAGACTAAAAATGATTATTCCCAAAATCTAAGGGGAGAGAGTTCAAGCTCTTTGTTAGTCGTTACCGCCACGTGCTTCTTGGTCTTGATATTCACCTTACACTCTCCTTGTTCTCCAAGGCAGGGTCTCTCCCACAACCCCTGTTAGGAAGCCCCCACCTCATTTTGTAAAACCTCTGATCTCTCTCATAGGGTTTGGGTATATCCTGCTTCTATCCTCCCCAAATCACGGTACTTCCTGAGATGAAATTTCCCAAAGTCTAGTTTATCAGTCCAGCTGATAATAGCAATCCTTTGTTGTGTGTGAAATGTATTAAGTGTGTATGGAGTGGGGCCAGGAGATTCAGCGGGACAGTGCAGATGGGCTCTGCTGTTTTTTGCTTCAGTCTTCTTCTCTGGTCCAACTGCAGTGGCGCGAGCCAACTGTGCATATTGCTCTCCAACTCTCCCTTCAGAGCTGTCTTGTTGGTAACTTGCAATCGGTCACGCCGGGGGTGTTTATATCACGGCAATCAGTAATTGCTACAAATCAAGGCTTTTTTCCTACCCCAGAAAGCCAATTTTTAAACATTTACTAGCACATCACTGTCCCATTATCTTTTGGGGGCCCAACAGTCCTTCCATTCTCCACCCAGGTGGTCTGGATGGGACTAACTTTATTCTCAGGCTCGAAGAGCAGGAAGAGTACCACATCCTTCCTGGGTTTGGTGATTGATATAAAAATGGATAAACACCCTGAGATGGACCAAGCAAAGCCTTCTCTGGGACTTTTCCTGAAATGACTGGGAAAGAGCTGCCTTTCATTTTTGATATCTTGGACACTAAGATCTCTGAATGCCTTCACCTTTACCTAAAAAATACAAATTCATAGTAATAGAATAGAGCATAGGGAATATAGTCAGTATTGTAATAACTATGTGCCAGTAGGTAATGGAAACATTGGGGGACCACTTTGTACATTATATGATTGTCTCACCACCGTACACCTGAATCTAATATAAAATAATACTAGTATAAACTGTAACTGAAACAAAAAAAAAAAATAGAAAAAAAATCCCTGAATGTCTGGAGCTGATGATGGCCATGTGGACCAGGGCATAGATAAAGCCTGTTGAGAATGAAGCCAGCACAGAGGAAAATAAAGCCTAAACAAGAAGCAAAAAATGCTAGGGCTTGTGCTCATCATTTTAATTTCTGGATAGAACCCCTAAATTTCAGTTACTGATGCCAACAAATGCCTATTACTGCTTCAGCTATTTTGAGTTCGGTTTCTGTTACATGTGACCATGTAAATTCTGACTTATGTAATTGTGAAGAGAACACACACACACACACACACACACACACACACACACACCCTCCCGAAGGCAGAAAGGACTTCAGAAAATAAAGGAGAAGAGACTTTTCCTACAGGCAACACGGAGTGCTACATTATAATGCAGGGCACTGTGAGTTTTCCTTTTCTCATCCTTCTGCTTCCACAGTATGCCTCGGGACCTACCCAGCAACAGACTCAGCAACTCTTAGTTATTCCAACGTCAGGCAGGAGTTCGGGATTAAAGTTCCTCTCCTCCCCTCCCGCTCCCCACACCTTTAGACCAGGTCAAAATGTTGAGCAGTACTGCCTTCCACTCTCTCTAGATTCTGTAGATGGAAGCAATACAGAACTTGAGGAGAGGTGTAATTATACACTATAAACAAAGGACTATTTTACATTGGGAAGAAAATTCAAACGAGGACACTGTTTAAAACCGCAATCACATGAGCAAGTTTTGGTAAAATTAATACCTCTGAGTGGGAATGGTTTGGTGAAACCAGATCTCAGGTACATACTGGCTGGAAAGTCAGGTGATTCGACCTTTCTGAACCCCAAATTTTCTGTATGCAAGAAGCATTTCCACTCCCCTTTGCTGAGAAGTTCCACTTCTGGGAATATATACTAATAAATTATCAGAAAATCAGATGGAAATTTACATGCAATGATATTCTTTGGAGCCTTGTTTATAACAGAGAGAAGTTGGGAAAATACATAACTGCCTAACAAAATGAATGATTAAATTAAATGGGACTCCTCTATATAAGAAAATATTTTATTTTTAAGAATTTAGCCCTGGCTGGTGTAACTCAGTGGATTGAGCGTGGGCTGCAAACCAAGGGGTCGCTGGTTTGATTCCCAGTCAGGGCACATGCCTGGGTGGCAGGCCAGGTCCCCAGGTGGGCCATGTGAGACACAACCACACACTGATGTTTCTCCCCATCTCTTTCTCCCTCCATTCCCTTCTGTCTAAAAATAAATAAATGAAATCTTAATTTAAAAAAAGAATTTAAAATATGACCCTGAAGTAGCATTGGAGAAAAAGCCGTACACAAACTGGTCAATAGTGTGATCTCACATAAAAATGCATGTGTACCTCCTGACTCATCTGGTGTAGGCTGAGAACAGCTTGATACCTTTATGTTTTTGCCTCTGCTGGGCTCTCACCCACTTTCCCAGATGGTGAATTCTTACTTTTTCTTGAAAATCCAGCTCACGTATTATACCTTCTGTGGAAACTTTTGTTGGGAAGCTAGTGCCTAAGGGGAGTTAAGCATTATCTCCTAAAAACTAAAGAACAAACATTTTCTAAGACTTCACTTATAAGTCCCTCTCCCCCATCAATGCACTGCCCTCTGCAGCCTTTACCGCCCGTTGGCAGTGGCGCCTGAAGTGAGACCCTTGCCTTCTGCACCTGCTGTCCTGGGAGACCTGGGGGAGGTCTCGGCCCGCAAGGAACAATGAGGATGCCTGGTGCCCGTTAGCCAGGCCAGCCTGCGGCGGGCTGCTCTGAGCAGGCCTGTCATGGGTGCATATCATCCTAAAAGACCTCTCTGCTCCAGAATGGAACACCTTATATCTGTGAGATGTTGACCTATTTTACAAAATAGGGATTTGTGCCACCTGTAGTGTGTCAACTATTGGGTGGATTCCGTGAATAAAATCAGTCAAGCTTTAAAAATATATATATATAATTGACTTTAGAAACCAGAAGAAAGCCGTAGAAATGACCCTGCTGTTACTACCAGAAACCACAGCGCAGGGCCTGCCTCAGGCGGTGTGGAACCACTGCAGGCTGGGCAGGTGGAGAGGAGAGTTCTTAGCGTTCTTCGTTGTCTTCTGGACAAATGAGCAATTCTATCGGTACAGTCCCTGCACCTGCCTTTCCTACTGTGCCTCCTCCACCAACAATTACTTCTCTTTTTACCCAAGCTGTCCATATTTAGGCACTATGCTATTATTGTTATTACTACTGTTTTGCCAGTAATAAGTAGCTAAGTGCACAAAACTTACTTTTATTATCATAACATTTTCCTAGAGGACTGGTAACTTCTAGATAGACATACTCCTGCCATTTCTGGCTCTGTGATCTTGGACAGATTACTTAACATCATTGGGAGTCAGCTGGAAACGTTCTAGGAGGTATTAGGGGCAGTAGAGAGCCCTGATGTTTAATAGAGAGATTGTAAGTATTATGTGAGATATCACATGTGAAGCGTTATATGCATATCACGTGTATAGTAAGTGCTCCATATATAGATGATATTGTTATTATTGGGTAACTGTGACAAGGAAATATCTTCCTCCACCTCATAGTCAAGGTAGGTCTCCCCTACTGGAAGTGTCAGAAATCTCTCTGGAGTGGCTGTGTATAGATAGGGTTTCTAAGGACCGGTCAAGATGGGGTCTGACCTGGCAAAGGGGTGATGTTGTCTCTCCTCTGCCACTCTGGGGGAAGTGGACATTGGATGATCAGTACTGGACTATTATCTAGAAGGCTCTCATCTTGGTTAGTGAGAATATATTATTCATGTCTTTGCCTCACAGACATGTAGGAATGGTAGTAGTCTGGGAATGTTTAAGTGGCAAGTCATCAGATTAAGTGACAAGGTGCTTATATGCCATGAAATAAACTAGGGGCATACCTTTACAGGCTATCTGGGCTTGTATTCCCACAGCTCTTTATTTCTCTGTCTGATACAATGTATCAAATACTTGCTGTGTCTTTCTTCATTATTCTCTATGCTCTCAAGGGCAGGAATTGACTTTATCACTCACTAATTCATTCAACAAATACTAAGCAACTACAATGGGCCTACTATATCTATTGTTGTATTTCCAGTTTCTAGCAGAGTAGCTATTGTATGTTGAACAATTGAATAATTGGTTTACAACTTTTCAAAGGGTAAGTGGGAAAAGTATGTGGTTTTATGGCATGCAAAGAAGGGAATTGCTAGGAAAGCAATGGGAGAATCCCGTGTACAAAATCGGAAGAGACCAGTTAGAGAATTCAGTGAAGACAGGCTACAAACAAATGAAGTTGTGGTTTAGGAAGAAGATATTGCTTCACTGAGCAAAGACATTGGTGGCAAGAGACAAGGAAAGGGTAAAGAGATGAGAAAAAAAGAGAGAGTAAAAGAGAATGTGGATAAATACTAAATTTAGAATAGAGGTAAGCTCTGGGCAGGAGGGAGAAACTGGGTTTTGGGAAGAGCGTGTGATAAGTTTTATTTATATTTGTAGCATTTTCTGTCTTAAGCTGGGTGGTAGGTAAATGGATACTCATAATTTTCTCTATAGTTTTCATATTTCATAAAAAATGAAAGGCTCAATATGATGTTTCATTGCCTCTAAATATTTTATAATTTTATTAAAATTTTATACAATTATAAAATCAGCCACAAAGTTAAGTCAACCCCAGTAATGCCCCTTCCACTTACACCCACCCATTCAGGCCTTTGGTGACCTTTTCTCAGGGCTCAGTGACTGTTGTCTAACTGGCCTGGCCCCAGGGTTTGCTCTCTCCAGCCCCCGCCCCCTGACTCTGCTCCAGACAGGTCTTCCAGAAATGTGGGTCCTGTCATTTTTCTGCTTTAAAACAGTTTGTGAGATAAAGCCTAAACTGGCCAAACTAGCATTCAAAGAACCCCACGCTTTAGCTCTTATTTACCTCTGTGATCTTTCTTCCCCAAAGCAGGACAGAGTTCCCGTCACAACAGCCCCCTTGCCCCACCCCACCCCGCCCATCTAGCATGCCTTCACCTGTCTTTACTCTAAGCCTGTCCATTACACTTGTAAAGACGATGGCAAAACCAGATGACTTTGCATTTCTTGTTTAGTGTGGGAAGCTTTTGGTGTCTGAGAGTTTCAGATGAGCAGGCAGCTATTGCCTATATCCTGGTATCCACAGTGCATAGATCGGTCCATTTTTCTCTAACAGTCGTTGGTTTTCAATATAATACCTGTTCAGTGGGAATGAGATATAAGGAAAATATTGAGATTATAATAATAATTACACATAATTTAAAAATGTCAAATATGATGCAGGAGCTGAAGATTTATCTGTGTGTTTGGTTTTTTACACTTCTTGCATACAGATGTGTGTGATCAATAGGTAGATTGGAAATACAGGGGATGAAATACTGGTCTGCAAATTTTGGTTGTAATCCTAATATTGCAAGAAACTTATTTTTCATTATGCTTGAGTTCTGGGAGTTTTAATGACCCTTCCTGTTGATTATAAAAAGTCGCTGAACTTTAATTCCAGAATCTAATCTGTCACATGTTTGCAAGCCTTTTGTTCTGTATTAGTAAAACCTAGGAGGAAGTGCCTATCCCATGCAGCTTGTCCATGAAGGCTGAGCGTCCTGCTGGTGTTGTGTGAATGCCTTGCAGTTGTGCAAGCTCAAGGAAATAGTCTTAATTTGTTACGGAAGCTGTTGACGTAACAATTATGGGCTGAGCAAATAAGACCACAACATCTACAAATAAAATTAAAGTCAGCCTTCACCACTCTGTCCTAGTGATACCTGCTGATGGAACAAGGTCCAAATGATGGCGGCTGTGTGAAGAGGAAGGACGTTTACTAGCTCTCTGCTTCGGTTTTAGGGAACCCCTAGAGGTCCCGCTGGCTCCTTTCACTCAACTCCAATCCCAAAATGCCATTTTTAGAATTTTTAAAGACTTTCATAAATAGTGCCTGTATTAAAAACTTCAGCCTGGCATTAAAGATCTGAAAGAAGACTTTGATAGGAAACAGGGAAAATAATAAGAAAATCTGCAGAATAGCTAAGGAGAAGTTATGGGTCCATAAGAGATAGAAAAGGATAAATACTGTGGAGGCTGGAGCTATTGACATTTTAACTTGTTTATCGATTCTGCCAAGACTTAGCACTTATATTTTATTATTTTCCAAATAAAATCCAAGTTCTAAATGGGAAGAAATGGTAAATAAGTACAGTGGTAGATGTTATAATACATGTGGCTGTTATTCAGCAAATACGTTGAACTTTCTCCATTAATGTCAGGCTTGGTTATGTGACTTGCTTTGCTTTTGATGGTCAAGAACTATAAAAGGTCTGATGTTTCACTCTATGTGCAAGCCAGTAAATTCTTCTTTCACAGTTTCATGGATGCTGGCAAAAAACATGAGGCTCCGTGACAGAGATAAAGAACTTTATTACCACAACAGCACTAGCTATAGCATCAGTGCTTTCTTGTGTCAGTTCCCCAAGCTCCAGTCCCCATAGGGTCGTGTGAAGAGGGCAGATGACACTGGCACTCACAGCAAGTTGCATTCTCTGAGCTTTGGGAGCCCGAGTCTTTTATAATGGGCAGTCAGTCTGTGTACCTTTTATTCTGGAGGGAGACCTTATTTTTGTTTTCTAAGGCTGTTTGCTATTTACAGTCATACCTGGGTACTCGTCAGCTTCAGAACTCATCAAACCCTGTACCCATTGCATTTTGATGCGAAGAAAATGTTGTAGCACTTGGGGCTTGCTCAGGACTTGTCGCACTTGCTAGAACTTGTGTGAGTCATGACACCGCCCTGCAAAAGAAAATGCCTTGTCACTCATCGGTTGAAAACTTGGTTTGGTACTCGTCTGTTTCACACTCATCACAAGTTCTAGAACAAATTAATGATGGTTACAGAGGTACCACTGTATCCTTGAAGAGATAATATACACTAAAGGCAGTCAGTGCCTCAGCTTAAAAGATGTCAAGAAACGAGAATGATCCATGGAGCATTGTCTCCCCAAACTGGCCTCTGCCAGGGGTCAAGTCCAATCAAGCTACAGTCTGACATAGTGCTACCACTGCTAACCTCATCATGAATCAGCTGAACAGTAGTCAGCATGGGAATGCATAAATATGAGAATAAGTGTCTATGTCTGAGATGGTTTGTTATGTAGCACTGTGGTAGCAATTAAGTGAGTAATAAACTGGAAGGGAAGGGAGGAGATGCCATATCAAAGCCTTCAATATTTGGCGTGGCTTTGGCTTTGGGACCACATAGTGAGTAATGAGAAAACTATGATAGGAGGTTAAAAAAATGATGATCTGTGTTAGAAAATGACAAAATGCTTGATAAAACTATCGCTTGCAGTAACTCAGAAACCAGAAAATATGTACCTAGTAAACTTGTAGCATTTGATGAGAAGGTTTCAAAAGCATGAGCTGATAGCTCTAATCACAATTTATAAAGTATTTATAGGAAAAAGATAAGCTCAGTAAAAATGGATGCTTAGTTTGCAAGGAGGATTTAAAGGGACTTGTAGAGAGCTCAGAAATCTCAGGTTTGGAAAAAAAATAGTTTTTCTTTTTTTTATCAAAGCAAAGATGTGATCATTACAAATACCAAATCAACTATGGATTTAATATCCTTTGTTAAGACATATAAGTAGATTAAAGTGTGGCTTAGTGGCTCTCAACTGGACAGAAAGGCTTCTAGAAAAATTGAGGGCAAGGTCCACAGAAGACTAATGTACCCTGAGTACCTGTAATTAAGTCTAGAGAGAGACATGCCTTGGAAAAAATTGTGGGTGTGGCTGTTGACCCTTGGATTTAACTAGAATTAAATACACAGAAAACAAATCAAGCTTCTGAGAGACCTGTATTGGCAAAAATG
>PVJI01013917.1:0-46056 GCA_004026765.1 Micronycteris hirsuta | reverse complement strand
GTAACTGTCACCTACATGGCAAAGGGGCTTTGCAGATGTGATTAAGTTAAGGGCCCCTAGATGGGGAGATTGTTCAGTATTTTCCAGGTGGGCCCACTGTAATGAGAAGGGTCCTTATACAGGAAAGAAGGGGGTTGGGGTGTCAGAGTGGTGTGCTGTGAGAAAGCCATTGCTGGCTTTGAAGATGGAAGGGGAGCCAAGGAGTGCAGATGGCCTCTAGAGCTGGAAAAAGCAAGGAAACAGATTCTCCCCTTGAGCCCGCAAAAAGGACACAGATTTCTTACACCTTGAATTTAGTCCACTGAGCCTCATTTTCAGACTTCTGACCTCTAGAACTCTAGAAGAGTAAGTGTGCTATTTAAACCACTAAGTTTTCACCAATTTGTTTCAGTAGCAGTTGGAAACTAATACACAAGATCTAAGGAGGTGGGTAAGAAGGAGCAGGTGGGTGCCCAATAAACAGCAGGCTTTGATATTTAGTGACTGCAGAGAGGCTAGATGAGTAGAGGCTGCTAATCCTCACTCTGCCAGGACGTGTGATATGTGAGCTGTACCTTTGCTAACTCCTTTGCTCCTTACTACAATCCTGAAATTGATGCAGCCCGAGCAAAACAAGGCATTGAGCGAGTTGCATTTCTCAGGGACAGTGATGGGATTTGAATCCTCCCATTCAGGGTTCACCGCCATTTAAGATTCATCATCACCAATAGACACCATTGGTCATAAAGGTTATGGTCACTGTTTTTTTTTAAAAAAGGATTTTATTTATTTTATTTATTTTTAGAGAGAGGAAAACAGGGAGAGAAACATTGACTGTTTGCGTCCTGCACACCCCTAACTTGGGACCTGACCCACAGCCTAAGCCTGTGCCCTGATGGGACTCTGAAACAGTGACTTTCTGGGTTGCGGGATGATGCTCAACCCACTGCGCCACACCAGTCGGGGGACTGCTTTTTAACTTAAACACCCCTACTGCCTTCTCCTGTGTTTCTTCCCTCACCACCCCATACTGGTAAGCTGCAGTTGGGCTTCCTAGTCTGAACGTTTTTGTGTGGTTCACCACATGCTTTGAATATAGAAAGTAGCTCACTGCCCAAATCGGCTGGGGCCAGCCACCCCTTCAGTTCAGCTAGTGGAACAGGGTGGCAGAAGACACAGAACAAAATATTATAATATGAGTTTGTAAAGGTAGACGATTCCTCCCTCCTTTGAGAATTGAAGTAACTGATTCAGATACTCATGTTAAAGATCCTGAGCTGAAAAGGAATCATCCCTAAAGCAATCCAGCTGGGGCTCTGGGTCTATGGAGAAGGACCAGGTCTTGTCAGCTGGGGCTCAGGGTGCAAATGGGCTGCACTTCAGAGTACCCAGTTCTGTGGATCTACAGGGTTAGCTAGTGAGGCATCTTATTCCAAGGTGGCATAGACCTCATCTGCTCAGGTCCTCCTGGTCCCACAACAGCATCACAGATGAGCAAGGCCACACAGATGGCATGAACCTGGCTGCTCCCCCTTCTCCCCTGGCTTTGACCAGCTGTGTTTTCCTCCTTTCTCCTAAACCATTTCATTTCTTTCTCAGGACAGCAACTTCCACAAGGTAGAAGGAACACTGGGTTGGAGGCACCAGAGCTCTGGGGTTGCTTAACTGGGCAGGGGTGGAAAGGAATGAGGTGACTTCAGAGGCCTAGTGTCCTTGCCTCACTGACTTCCAGCTAGCTGTGTGGTGTTACTGTTTTTGTGGTATATTTTGAATGTTTTCTTTTGGGGCTTCTTTTCCTGACAGGGAATTTTAAAATAGGATCTCTATCTTCACAGATAACTTTGGGAAGCACATTAGTCTATAAACTGATTGTAGTGGTCAAAAACTGTAGCAAAATATACGGAAAGCCTCACTTGGCTTGATGTCAGTCTTTGCCTACTAGGTCACTGATGGAAGAAAGTTAAATAAATGTGAGTTTTTGCTCTTAGTTTTCCTGAATGTCTCCTCTGCTCTCACAGTGCAATGCAAGACCCATCTTCCATGCATATGTGAGCAGAGTGGTCTAAGTGTCTGTGATTTCCTCTGAAAGCACAACCTTTTCTGGACATGGCATCAGATGGGTGATTTAGTTATTGTGCACAGAGTAGATTTAGGATATTTATTGGCCATCAGTTGAGTGTGAGTTTCTGCAGTAAAATATGAAGATGGGAGACAAATTCTGGTCTCAAGGAACTTGGTCAGGAGTGAGGAGGTCCACAGAATAAACACCACCACGAAATGATCATTGCCAGTGTATTGAGCAGTGGGTCAGTAACGTGTAGACCTTCAAGTGAATTGGGTTTGAGTTTGTATGGAGTGGCTACAAGTAATTGAGGTGACCTGTGTGCCTCCTAGTGGGGAACAGAATTGTAAGTGGCCGTTGGGGCCACTAGTTCAGCTTCAAGACACATGGCAGCCAGCTGCACAGCTTCTGTATGTTTGACACAGCAGTGCAAGCTAGTGACAGGTGGTTGTCACCTCCTTCAGCAGTTTGAGGTCATGGGGACTGTGATATTAAAAGTATGGTTCCTGCTGATTTTTTTTTTTAAGTCTTCAGATTATTCTTAAAGTGGGCTATTGATTGCATTGGGGGTGGGGATATGAGGAGAGGGAGCGTTAACTGCTGCAAAGCTAAATGCTTCTTGTTATGCCAATATTTAAAATGTAATTTCTCTTTTGATGAAGTTCAGTCCTGATTTTTTTTTTTGTTTTTTTTATAAGAACCACTTTATTTTTCTGAAAATACTGTTTTCATTTTGGGTCTGTTGATTTCAGATGGCACTTGGTAGTATGATTTTGTTACAGGACGGACGGGAAGTGCCTATCATACTCCCAACTCTACAGGTAAAGAAACCCGGTTCTGAAGGATGAAGTCATTTCTAGACCTGCATTATCCAGCACTGTGGCCTCTAGGTACTCCTGGCTGATGAGGTTTATGTTAATGAAAATTAAGTAAAATTAAATAGCTCCTTAGTCTCATAGCAGTATTTCAGGGGCTTAGTAACCACGTGTGACTTGCGGCTTCAATATCAGACAGCACAGTTACAGAGCGTCTGCATGGCCATAGAAGGTTCTATGGGCAGTGCTGCTCTAGACCAGCCTGTGAACTGGGTTTTAGCTTTGCCCTTCTTAGCGGGCTTTTTGCCTGGAGCAGGAAGGTCTTTGCCTAGGGAAAGTCAGCAGGATGGGTCACGTGCATGCTTTATTGATGCTAGATAGAAAGTGATGAATGCCGCTAGGGGTGAAGAGGTAGGGTTCTGGAAGTTGAGAAGAGAGAGATCACATTAGGCTGTGGAAAGCTGGAAGGCTCCGTGAAGTGGTACTTGCAGTGGGTTGTAAGGGGTGGTTAGGATTTGAGTTCAGAGGAATTTGAGGTAAGAGTGCCAGAGGCAAGACTTCTGGGTAGGTGAAAATGGAGGTATTGTCTTGGTGTTTCCTGGGCATATCCATTATGTTGTCCTTAACTCTTCAAGTGGTGTTCCTTTGCTTTTCTCGCCCTCAGTTAGGGCTGGGTCAGAAGAGCAGGTACTGGAGCCAGTCATCTTCTATCCCTTGAACAGCAGTTTGTCCTCAGTACCAAATAATCAAATGCATTGCGTTTTTATATTTTAGTTTCTATCAGACTGGAACATGCCACAGTGTTGTTCAGTGCCAATTAACCTTAATTTTACCCACTTTGGTAATTGGTATAAGGGTTAGATTTACATCTGCCCTTCTATAAGTCTTTTTGAGAAAATATGTTAAAAATAGCAGCTTATATTCAGATAAAATTCACATGTCACAATTCACCCTTTTAAAGTGTATAATTGGGTGAGTTTTACCATGTTTACAATTGTGTAACTATCAACACAGTCAAAATCGGAACATTTTTGTTACTCCAAAAAGGAATCTTGTATTCCTTAAGGGGCACTCCTGTCTGCCCCAGCCCTAGGCAGCCACCAGTCTACTCACTTGGGATTCGCCTGTTCTGGCACTTCACAGAAATGGAGTCATACATTATGGGACCTTTGTCTGGCTTCTTTCTCTGAGCACTGGAGTGTCTTCATGGTTCATTCAAGTTGTGGCAGTTATCAGTGTTTCACTTTATTTTATTTTATTGCAGAATAGTATTTCATCTGTGGAAGCCCCACCGTATTGGATCAGAAAGATGTGGAGGTTCTCATGAGTCTGTCTCTGATAGGTTTAATTCAGTATTTTATTTTATTTTATTTTATTTTTATTGCCCTGACTGGGAATCAAACCAGGACCGTCTGGTTCCCAGCCTGCGCTCAATCCACTGAACTACACCAGCCAGGGCATAATTAAGTATTTTTTTAAAAGAGGCTTGATTTTAGTGCCTCTTTATGAATGTGCTTCACCACTAAAGGAAATGAGGGCATCCGTGCCAGTTGAGGATCCAGTCAGGGTAGCAGTGTAGTAGTAGAGATGGATAAAGCAATTTACTTGATTTTTACCATGCCCAGCTGTGGGAGCTGCCAACAGTCTGTGGATTCAGGGTCTGGTGCTTCAGCTGAAGTTTATCAGGAACACAGTCTGTAAGGGAAGAACCGCATGCATCCACTTCTGGTGCCCATAGATCTTATTAAAAGCTAAGGACCCACAGGCAGAGAAACCCCAGGTATAAAGGAATGTGGGGCTTTGCCCTCGAAATTGTTGGCAGAGTGTCTCCCAAGTGGGAACTCTAGGGGCATGTAATTCCATCTTAGCTAAAGCGACCCACCACAAACCCACCAGGCATTCTGGTCTTTGGACTGTCAAACTTTTTGTTGTCAGGATCCTGTTACACTTTTTAAGTGGATGAGAACCCCAAAGAGCTTTTGGCTAAGTGAGTTATATCATTATTTGCCACATTAAACATTCAAACTGAGATCACCTTAGGCATTCACTTAAAGATTGCAAGGCAGTACATGGTAACAAGAACACGCTTCATAGGAAATAATGATTTTTCAAGAATTTAATAAGGAATGGCATGTTTACATTTTGGAAAATCTCTTTTATTGTCTGCTTAATAGAAGATGGCTGGCCCTGGCTGGTGTGGCTCGAGTGGATTGAGTGCCAGCCTGCGAACCCAAGGGTCACCTGTTCAACTCCTAGTCAGGGCACATGGCTGGGCTGTGGGCCAGTCCCCAGTAGGGGGCGCGTGAGAGGCAACCACACATTGGTGTTTCTCTCCCTCCCTCTCCTCCTCCCTTCCCCTCTCTGCAAAAATAAAACAATCTTTAAAAATAAAAAAAGAAGACAGTGGATCCTCATAGCTGCTTGTGTGGTCAGTTGCAATGTAAGTATAGTGATAATGTAAAGAAAGCCCAGTCTAGCGAAGGCATGTAGTTAGAAGAGGGAGGGTACCTCCGTAGCCTTTTCAGATCCTTGTGGTGGTCCTTTGATGCTACACCAAACCTGAGTAGTTTTTTAAGGTTAATAGCAAGGTGCAGTTTAAAACTGTGAATTAACTTTTTATGTTTTAAGACATTAAAATTCATTGGTCCATCTTGTACTCTGAATGGATCTTTTAAAATACCATTCATTGGTCATTTGGGAAATACTGATTTGCTGAGTTACACAGATCTTCTAAATATTGACATATTTCATTATTACAGTTACATTTTCAAAAACTGAGTGTAAGTATCTAAGACATGACATTCATGTGTGTGGCAGCCTCGTGCTGTCACCTAACTGGGGATAGGATTGTAGTTCTAACTCTGGAAGGCTCATTGGGACAAAGAGAGCAGTGACTTTTTGTTCTGTGTGTAAGAGTCGTAATAGTCCTTGGCAGAGTGGGTGAAGATGGTGGGATAGTTGTAGGGAGCACAGTCATCTATGGTAGGGGGTGGCCCCTTCTGTGTCAGGTAATGCCATGGGGATGGGAGCAGGTTCTGTTGGACGATGGTCCCTGCAATGGCAAAGAGCTACGGGTTGGGGAGTGGGGATCAGAAATTTTTTTCGACTTAAAGGTCCATATAAGATAAGATGGCCTTGTTAAGATGAATAACAAGTATTTCATGAGCATTTGAGAGAGCGCAGTACCAGAAGTACTGTGTTGGCCCAAAAGTCCATTACATTTTTTCCATATCATGGCTCTAGTAGCACTTAGTAGTCTTTAACTTCATTCCAGTCAATTTTGTTAGATTGTACTGTGACAGCTGTCATATCAGCATGCAATAAAAAAAACTTATCAAAATTAGTGATTTTTAGGCAGCCTTTTAAATACTGACGGAAGAAAATATGCAACGTTTTTGGCATATTATACTTTATTATTTCAAGAAAGATGATAATGCAACAGAAGTGTAAAAAAAAGATTTCTGCAGTGTTATGGAGAAGGTGCTGTGATTGATTGAATGTATCAAAAGTGGTTTGTGAAGTTTCTTCATACTATTGACATTTTGGCTGAGTAATTCTTTGCTGTGGGGGTGTCTTTTGCATTGGATGATGTTTAGCAGCACCCTGGGCCTCTATTTACTAGAAGCCAATAGTAGGTAGCTGACACATTAAAAATATCCAAATCAATAAAGTTATTGGCAAAAGTGAAAAATGTCTTTTATTTTATGGAATAAACTAACAGACATTTTGACCAACCCAATCAAAAATTTTTTTTTTTTTTTTAAGAATTTATTTATTCTTAGGGGGAAAAGGAGGAGAAGGGCAGGGAGAGAAACATCAATGTGTGAAAGATACATGGATAGGTTGCCTCTTGCATCCCCCCAACTAGGATCTGGCCTGCAACCCAGGCAGGTGACCTGACTGGGAACCAAACCAGCAATCCTTTGGTTCACAGGCTGGCACTCAATCCACGAGGTTCACTTGTGTTCTTAGTTTTCAAAGTTGTTTGACTTACTCTATCTCCTTTACTTTTCCATGTAAGTTTTAGAATCAGCTTGTCTATAGGTATAAGAATTCCCGCTGGGATTTGATTGGGACTGCGTTCAGACATACAGGTTAATTTGAAGAGAACTGACATCTTTCCTGTGAGTGTCCCAGTCTGTGAACATGGTATGTCTCCAATGCCAGTGACTTTACCTCTTGATGTCCAGTTTTCACAGGGGACATTACTAGTGCACCAAAGATGTTCGAGGTCTCAGCTGGTTTGTGGGTTGAACGGTCCCTTCCTCCTTCTTAAAAAAAAAAAAAGGACCAGGTTTTCTTTGCTACTCTTGGGAAACTGGTCTTTCTCCCAGGAAGTTTTAAATGGTTTATTTGGTCACTAGTTTTTCATAAGATCTTGATTGGGGGTGTTCCTTTAAAACCCAGGGTAGGTCCCCTCAAAAGGAGGGTGAAGCCTGAGTGGTGGTCTGCCAGCACCAACATGTCTAAAAAAAATAACGTAGTCTGTTCTAGGTTATTCTGTTTGTGGTTTATTCAAATAAAGGACTTCATTTGAAATTGGTTGTTTGACTAGCTGTGAAAAGAGTTTTAATTATTAGCACAAGAGCTTCTTTAAAATCTCTACCTCTGACCTCACCTCCAGTCCCCACACTGCCTTGTTTTGAAAATAATTTGAAAGGAAAACCCAGGCTTTTAAGAGAGGATGCTGCCTTTTGCCAGGGAGTAAACTGACCTTCCAGGTCAAATTGTCTAGGTGATCCCTTTGTTCTGGGTTCTGTTCCAGGATTCCCATTCCCCTCCTGACTCCAAATAGGGAGCTGGTCCACCCTCTTTTCCTTTCTCTGGCACAACTTCTAAGGGCTAAGATGGTGTTATGCTTGGGCAGTATTTTGGTTGTGTCCTTTTGCACTGCGATTTGCTTTGCTTGTATGCGTGTGTCTTGACTTTTGTTATAAAGCTGATACATATGCACTGAAACATTCAGACAACATGGAAGCTAGAAAGAAAGACTCCATTCCTCAGAAGAGTAACATTGTATCCTTAGTGTATTATGGATGTTGCCCCCCACCCTTTAACATGCAGCTTCATTCATTCTCTTAAGGACATCCTTGTAATTTATTTAATGATTCCTCTACTGGTGGACATACCTCCTTATTATATATATTTTTTACTTTATTTAAAATACATGAATGTTCAGTAAACTTATACACATAAGTCAACTTTGTAGATCATTGAATTTTTAAAACACCAAACTGTTTCATGTTAGGTTTAGAGAAATACTGCAGAAAACGGACCATTTATACATGACTCTGTTTCCTAGTATGTACATCATATGCTCTACAGAGCTCTCAGAAATCTGATTTGTGGAGCTGTTTGTCCATAGGTGAAGTAACCTGTTTCTATGAAATCGTTCTGTTCTTTTTTTTTAAATAGAGCTTAATGATCCTGGCTGGTATTGACTCTGTGGATTGGCATGGATTGAGTGCAGGCCTGTGAATCAAAGGGTCACCTGTTTGTTTCCCAGTTAGGGCACATGCCTGGGTTGCAGGCCGGGTCCCCAGTAGGGGGTGCTGGAGAGGCAACCACACATTGATGTTTCTCCCCCTCCCTTCCTCCCTCCCTCCCTTCCCCTCTCTAAAAATAAATAAATGAAATCTTAAAAAAACAGAGCTTAATGAGATACAATTTACATACTGTGCAATTCAGTCATTTAAAGTGTGTAGTTCAGTGGCTGTTTTTTAGTAGAGTCCCAGAGTTGTGCAACCATCACCCCAGACAGTGTAAGATTTCTTTTTTTTTTTTTTAACATTTTTTAATTGTTTAAGTAGTTTTCTGCCTTCCCCCCCCATGCCTCCCCACAACCCTAACCCTCCCCATCTCCTTCTGTTTCCAACCCCCGTTGTTATTGTCCATGTGTCCTTTATAATTGTTCCTGCAAACCCTTCACCCATTATGCCCTCCCCTCTCCTGTCTGGTCACTGTCAACCTGTTCTCAATTTCTTTGGTTATATTTTGCTTGCTTGTTCATTTTATTGATTAGGTTCCAGTTAAAGGTGAGATCACCTGATATTTGTCTTTCACTGCCTGGCTCATTTCACTTAGCATAATGCTCTCCAGTTCATCTATGCTGTTGCAAAGCGTAGGAGCTCCTTCTTTCTTTCTGCTGCGTAGAATTCCATCGTGTAAACGTACCATAGTTTTTTAATCCATTTATTTGCTGATGGGCACTTAGGTTGCTTCCAGCCCTTGGCTATTGTAAATTGTGCTGCTATGAACATTGAGGTGCATAGATTCTTTTGGATTGGTGTTTCAGGGTTCTTAGGATATAAGCCTAGCAGTGGAATTGCCGGGTCAAAAGGCAGTTCTATTTTTCATTTTCTGAGGAAATTCCATGCTGTTTTCCACAGTGGTTACACCAGTCTGCATTCCCACCAACAGTGTAGTAGGGTTCCCTTTTCTCCACAACCTCTCCAACACTTGTTTGTTGCTGTCTTTATGATGGCCATTCTCAATGGTGTGAAGTGGTATCTCATTGTGGTTTTAATTTGCATCTCTCTGATAATGAGCATCTTTTCATATGTCTCTGGGCCCTCTGTATGCCCTCCTTGGAGAAATGTCTGTTGAAGCCCTTTGCCCATTTTTTATTTGGGTTGCTTGTCTTCTTAGAGTGGAGTTGTGTGAGTTCTTTATGTATTTTGGAGATCAAACCCTTGTCTGAGGTATCATTAGCAAATATGTTTTCCAATATGATTGGTTCTTTTTTCAATTTAGTGTGGTTTTCTTTAGCCATGCAGACGTTTATTTTGATGAGATCCCTTGTTCTAAGGGACACAGTGAAAATATTACTGCATGGAATATCAGAGATTTTCCTGCCTATGTTCTCCTCTAGGACTTTTATGGTTTCACGAGTTATATTTAAATCTTTTATCCACCTTAGAAGATTTCTTATCAAACCAAAAAGAAACTACTGCCCTACCTATCTATCACCTCCCCAGTCTCCCCATCCCCTACGTACCAGCTCCCCCTCAACTCTGGGCAACCACTGACCTGCATTCTGTCTCTCAAGATTTGCCTCTTCTGGACACTTCATATAAATGGAGTCATATGAACCATATAACATGTGGCCCTTCATATTAATGGGCACTTAAGTTTTTAATTTTTCTCTGTAAAAAATGGTATTTCACTGTAAGACGTTTGCTTGTGTACATCTTTCGGCGTGTATGCTAATGTTCTTTGGAATGAATTTCTAAACATGACTTGTGTGAAGACCTAGTTACATAGTTGACCTTTGACTTTACTGAATACTGCCTTTGGGGAGAATAATTTCATTGTAAATTTACACTCCAGCTAGCCGTTTGACACCACCCATTTTGCAAGACCCTCTGTATTGATGGGCATTTACAATATTTTTCACTGTTCATATGGTAGATAGAAAAGTATTGTGTTAATTAGGGGAGTTGTTCATATTTATTAGTCTTTTTAAATGTCCTGTGAATTTCTCCTTTGTTGTAGGTGGGTTCCTTCTTAGTTTTTAGGAACTCCGAGTATTCTAGTTATTAATCCTTAGGCTGTTACGTGTTGCAAACATTTTCTACCTTTGTCTTGTAGCTTCTCTGAAGCTCTGTTTCTGCCAGGTATACTGGGACTTCCTTTTCCACAAGTGGCCTGCATGCCACAGCGTAGCAGATAATGCTAGTTCTCTTTTACTGTGGAACAAGACCGGGTGTGAAAGAAAGCAGTACAGACATAGCATACTTAAAAGCTCTGCGGTTGTGCATGATTGCACACCCCTCACTGCCCAGCCAGCAATACTGGCAGTTAGAGGATGATCCTCCAGGGAGTAGATGGTTTTGACATGATCAAGCCAAACAGAAAGCCCTAAACAAATAGTCTTATTTAAGGAACACAAATTTATATGTGGCATTCTTTGTGGCTGTATATTCCTATAACTGAATTAAATTGGGATTATTTTAGAGTATAGAGCTAATGGTCAGGTTTCCATACAGAGGGTCTACTTTGAACCTTCACACTCTACTACCTAGCAGCTGGGCAGTAGTGGAAGACCAACAGTAGAAGACCAAAGAAGTCCTGTTGTAGTACACCAGGGATGCCATGTGAGTGGGCTTCCAGCCATTTTAATGAGAGATGCACGTAGCCAAATCATGTAAAAATCATAAAAGTGATAAAACCAGAACACTTTAGAGTCATGGTACTGATTAAGCCATAAGTCCAATGCAAGTAATATGACCAGAGGAATTCATAGAGCTACTGGAGGCTGCCTGGCTAACCTGGCAGGCTAGTCTTGAGGTACACCCACATCTTCTGCACAACAGCAAGAGAGCCTCTGTCTGTGAGGATTAGGTTGGGTTGGCAGCCAAGGTCCAGACACTGGGACCATCTTTGCTCTGACCTACCAGAGATCTGTTCTTTGAGCAGTGCCTTCAAGTCTTCTTTCCCCACCATTCATTGCCTCTTTACATTTTCCTACCTCCCCTCAATGGTAGCTTTCTTTTCATTTGGTAGGGGGGGCTTATGCCCAGAGGGAACATTTGGGAATGAAATTTAGAGTCCTTACCATGGCCTTCAAGGCCTTGGATCTGCTCACCTTTTGTGTGAACCTCCTCTCCCATCTTCTCCCTTAACACTCTATCTAGAATGTGCTTCTCTAGGATCTCTGCCCAGCTGGCTCCTTTTTATTTGTGGTTTAGACTTGGATGATGCTTCTTCCTTCATGACTGATGGTATGTCTCCAAGTCCTGTGGCTCTGTCAGTACTGGTCTCCCCTCCATTGCAACTGTGACCTCTTGTCTCCTCCCATAAGAAAGTAAGCTCCAGGAGAGCAGGGAGCTTATCTGTCCTTTCCCTGCTGAGCCCCAGGGCCCAGCCCAGCTCTTGGCCCACACAAGGTGCTTGATATGTAGGTTGACTAACTTCTGAGAGAAGGGTATGGGCTTTGCCCAGCCCTGGCCAGAGATGAGATGGTGAGATGGGTGCCTTTACTTCCCAAATTGTTCCCGTCTGGAAAGACAGGTTAGAACGGATTAGAATGTCTTCTTTGTTATTACTGTAATTGTAGGCAGGCCAGACATGTCCACCATTTGGGGTGATGCTTGAAGTCCTTGGTAATGGAATGATAATGGATGAGAAGTGATTTTTTTAAAGTGAGGGCTACATTCAGATCTGACTGCTTCCTGGAGGTTTCACTTTCCTAGTCAGACACACAGAGAGTGAGGGCTGGAAAGTGATTTTGTTTCCTCAGGGACACTTGGCAGCGTGGTGTTTCTGACTGGGAGGGTGAGTTCCGCCAGCAGGGACCATGTTGCCTGGTCGGCACTTTCTCCCCACTTTGCATGAGCATGGTAGACTTCGGGCGCCACTGAGTCCTGGAAGGGAGAAAAGACTGATTGTCAGACCTAGGCTGAGAGTAAGAGTAACTCAGACCTGCGAGTCCTCACCATGTTGGTATCCTTGTAAGAACTTTAGTCCCTGATTAGCTCCAGGTTCTGTCTAAGGACTGACTGTATTCCATGGTCTCATTTGAGGCCCAGCATTGCCTTATTTGACTCCACAGTTAACAAGTTTTCCCACAGAATTGTATGTTTTCTCCAGGTGTCAGGAAGTAGTTCCTCAGCTCTCAGGAGGCTCTGGTTTCTTCTGGACTGTGGCAGCTCCCAGCCTCACGTTCCTCATGACTGCCCATCTGCCTCCTGGTTGCTCTGTCCCTGCCGTGTCCCACAGGTCATTGCTGCTCCGTCTCTTCTGGATGCCCTCCCTTCCTTTATAGCTGGCCTGATGGCTGCTCCCTGCTTGTCAGTTATCCTTAGTACACCTGTCTTTGTCTAGTGGGTGGTCAGCTGCCTTTTGCTCTTCCGTGAGCCTGGAGCTAGGTTCCATGCATTGAAGATTTGTTCTGGGCTGGAAAGTCTGGAAATTGGTTGTATTTGAGTGCCTTTAAATGAGTTATGGAGCTGTGTGTGAGAGTTGGAAGAGTTTTCTTGAATAGCATGTGAACTTTGTGCAGAGGAGGGTCTTGTGATTTGGCTGTTGGGAGCCATTTGGTAGTGCTCTGGTTCTTGGATGCATTGTTGATAAATACTATTGGAAAGAGCACAGCAAACTACTTGGGGGAACTTGTTTGAGAAAGACCTGGTTACAAAATGTGCAGCACAGCAAAAATCACAGTGCAGAGTTGTTTGCTGTGCATCATGCAGTTGGCCAAAAAAAAAAAAAAATCTCCCCAACCCAGAAACAGTTATCTGTTAAGGGAATGGTTCAGTAAATCATGATGAAGTGTTATGCTGCTATTCTAAATAAAATCCATATACAAATTCATGTATATGTGTATGTATGCCGACTCAAGATAGCTGTAAGTTATCCATGTAGTGTGATTGGGGTGCTATTTTTCTGTTCCTGAGAAAAAAGTGCATGCACCTTGTGCATCTGTGTCTATGTGTGAACATTGAGAAGGCCTGCGAGGTGACTCATCAAACAGTGTCCTCAGCGGAGAAAGGTCATTATTTCCCCGATGGATCTCTGAACCCCTTGCCTTGTTACTCTGAGCATTTCATTCTTTAAAATCTAAAAGTAGAGATAGGTATGAATCTCCGACCTGTATGAAAATATTTATAGCAGCTCTATTCATGCCATTCCCAAATTGGAAACAACCCAGGTGTTTGCAGTGTAAGTCTCAAGGGAGGTATGCTCAGTGTCAAAGGCCTTTCAAAAGTTTACTTAACTATTGTTTTCCTATAATTTGTTTTTGAAAAGATTTTATTTTTAGAGAGAGGGCAAGGGAGGGAGAAAGAGAGGAAAAGAAACATCAGTTGGTTGCCTCTTTCACATCCCCAAGAGGGGACCTGACCTACAACCCAGGCACATGCCTTGACAGGGAATCAAACCAGTGACCCTTTGGTTCAGAGGCCAGCACTCAGTCTTTAAGTCATACCAGCCAGGGCAGTTTTTCTGTAATTTCATTGAGGGGATAAATTATGGATATGGAGATTAGTCATTGCTGGGGCTTATTTTTGTCGGGTCAAGTGGGGGCCCATCCAAGGGACATGGCTAGTGAGGCTATGAAAGTGTATACACTCCGAGGGTCCTTGTGTTGGGACTATTCAATATTGACTGAGAATTTCAGATGTGCTTCTGTGGATGATTCATGGTGAAGTTTTTTATCTATAAATTTAATACGCGATGGTTCTTACCAGGCTTGAGGGTTTGCTATGTTGTCTTTTTTAAAAGTAGTCATTAGCCCTGGCTGGGTACTTCAGTTGGTTGGAGCATCCACATGTGCCAGGGTTGCCGGTTGCAGATTCCATCCGTGGTCTGGGCACATGTAAGAGTCAACCCGTGAGTCCCAGCTGGTGTCGCTCACTGGGTTGGAGTGTTATCCTGTAGACTGGAGGGTCGTGGGTTTGATCTCCAGTCAGAGCATGTACCCAGGTTGCTGGTTCCATCCCCAGTCTGGGCACCGATAAGAAGGCAACCAATCCATGTAGTCTCTCCCCCACCCCGCTCCCTTCTTCTCTTTCTAAAAGCAGTTTAAAAAAATGTCTTCCTCTGCGGTTTTGAAAAAAGACCAATGAATGCATAAATAAGTGGAACAGCAAATGATTGTTGCTCTCTCTAAATCAATTAGAGAGTGTTAAAAAAATAAATTTTAAATTGTGGATTCACTTTAGATTTATAAGAATGTCGGAAAGCTAAAGCTAGTGCAGCTTGTCCCCATGTACTCCTCACTGGGTTTCCCATTGTTAACTTAAATCAACTAAGGAAATAATAACCAGGTCCTCCCCCCTACCCTTAACATTCTCTTTCTGTTTCTGAACTACTTTGTCATTTTTAAAAATCTGATATTGGACAGTCAGTTATTTAAAATATCCTACATTCTTAAAAAATAAATCAAGCATCACTTCTATTTTTCAAGTGTTAAAGACTTTGCCATAGAAAATAGAACCTTTATAAACTAAATGTTACAATTAAGCTACATAAAGTTTAATAATAGTACATCATTTCTTTTGTGGGTGTGCTATAGTGCTTTACAAGTTTCCAGACTACTTCTTTGCAGTGTACAGGGTCAGTATAGGAATGTATGCATACAACCATATACACACATTTTAGAAAGGAATGGTTTTTGTTAAATACACATATAGAGGACCTAACACGGTAGTATTGTGCCCTAAAGGCCACCCCATACAGCCAGATACTTTGCCTTTTGAAGGTATTTCAACGATTGAAGTTACTGAAATCTGTTTCTGGTCCTAATTTTGTGGGAGCTTTAAAAAAGGAATGTTGAGGAATAGTGCTCCTAGAGATTCCATGCAGTTACTCTGATGTGGCTGAGAGAACCCTCCCCTCCCCCAGCCCAGTAGTTCTGCTGCAGAGCCATGCAGACATGGCAGGGAACCAGAGGCTTGGACACGAAGGTGACTCAGGAGTTCAGACTGGGGTCTCTGTGCTCCTTGATTGGGTTTCCAGAGCCAGTACTGATATTTCTGAACTGTTTCTGAAATATATTTGGGATTCCCAATGAAAATGCAGAAAGATACTAGTGTTCTATTTTGATAATCTATGTTTTATGTAATACCTTTAAAATGGGTTCGGGGCTGGGAGAGAGATGAAAGGAGGAAGACCAAGCAGAAGGGCGAGGGGAGAGGAGAGCATGGGAGAGGTGTTTGAGTTGGAATTCAGCATGAACTGGTAGAGCTGAGGTTAAGATGCGCAGTTAAAGGCTCTGCAGGGACTAAATTGGTAATCTGTATTTTGACATTTTAACTGAGTTGTGGCTTTGCTCACTGGGTTGTGCCACTACTTGGGAAATTTGAGGAGGACACTGGGGGCTGAATGGAGAGTTAATGTGAGATATGGCTCTTTGGTACCAGGATCTTTGTAGAAGGCTGTGAAGTAAATTGTGGTGTTTGGTTTCCCCAACCGCAGCCTTTCTGGGAGAGGTTTGAGAACTCTTCATGAAGAGACAGACAGTGACAAAGCCAGCAAATTGGAATAATGTTCTTCATCTGTTGCTCATCCAGGAGCGACATTCAGGTGCTTGCTTAGTGCTGCATCATTTCCAGATCAGTTGGCCATGTTCTCTGGGTTAGTAGTTCTGTTATGACATCACAAATGGAAGTCGGCAGTGAGGAAAGCAGACATAAGCACAGGCATCCTCAGTAAAAGAGGACGATATAGAGGATTAGCACTGAGCCAAGGTAGTCTCTTGTGTGTGTTTCTAAAGTCACTTTAAAAAAAGATATTTTGTACCTTTTTACATTCATATTAAATTATGCTTCTGATACTTATCACAAGGTCTGTTGTCAAAAGGCTTACCGATCACAAGCAATGGAAACAATCTTTTGTAACTTTTTTGAATGTCATGTGTATATTTTACATTGATCATTGCTTTTTCCACCCTGCAGACAGTTGGCCTGTCAGGGACATTTTGTCTCTCTCTCTCTTTTTTTTTTTTGAGGTGTTCCATATTGTCATTAGCATTTGTCAAACATGTCTCCAGTCTTACTTGAGGTCATCGTGTATCAGAAAATTAGTGGTGTTCATATAGGCCAAACGAGAGTTGACACATCTGGGAAAATTCCTGGTAGGCAGTACGTAAAATTCAGGAATGGGATTACTATATACAGTGACAAATACATGTACACACCAACCTTGCACTTCTTTGATGCTAAAGAAGGCAGTCTATCCTTTAGGTATTTCTGGAACCCTAGTACAGACTTTCAGTGGGTATTGGGTACCATCATCATTTAATTGTGGTTTGGGGATTCACTGTCTTAATGAAAATTTTAATCCTCTTGTTGACCTAACTCATTCATGAGCAGCTTTTTAAAACTGGATATTCAGTCCCTCAGGGGTAGGCTTGAGTTGCCAACTTTTTACGAAGGTCCCATGGAAGTCGTTTGCGAGCTCCACGGGACCTGTTGTTGTTCTGGCTTCTCATGTACTTGGTGGTCCAACCAGGGATGTGGTGCCGTTTCACAGCCATTGGCCTTGCCCACCATCTCCATGCTTATGAAGAATGGGAAAGAGCAAAGTGGTCAGCCCAGCAGAAGTGTGTACCTTGGTGTGTAAATGTGGGATTTTGCTCAGGAGAACCCTGTTCAACTGTAGAATTCTGCCTGCCTTTTCTTCTGGGGTGAACTGCAGAGAAATCCTGGCTTCATTAACACGAGAAGAGGATCTCTCATTTTATAAAATATAAGGCCTTCTTCATCCACCACCTTGCAGTAAATTCTACTGCTGAAAAACTGTGGTCCAATTTATTCATTTATCCACTCCACACAATAAGGCATTGTGGATGGTGATCCATAAGATCTCTTGAATTGATCTTCACTTTTATTACTAATGTAGCTCCTGGTGGAAAAGTACTTTGTATCTCAAGTCACCAAAACGAACCTTTAAAGATACTTTCTTTCAGCAATAATCTGAATTCACCTGGATCTCAGAATCTTCAGAATCATGGATCAGGCAAGTTATGACTTGCCACAGTTTAGACTGCTTATACTTACATAACATCGCTAGTTTAGGAGCAGTGGTTTGTTTGGTGCACAGAGAATTATTTATTTCTCATTTCTGCATTTGTGCATCATAAGCCCTATTTTAAAGAAATTGCAGTGGGATGGATTTAAACCAAGGAACTAAATTATAAGTACTGGGTATGCATCAAGCACATTACTTTAAGATTTAGAGTACATTCCTGTCATGTGAATGTATGGATATGGTGAATACTCTTCTGCTTCTATACAACATCTTAGTAGTGCTATATGTGTACTCTAAAGGGAAGTAACAATTTATATATTTTTACCTCAACATACTTTATCTCTTTTATAACAAAGGTTGTGTTTATTGCTTGGTGTCCTAATATTTTTTACTTGAGTTAGAGAATTTTCCATGTAGGTACTTTTAAAAAAGTGTTGCTTACTATTCCATTTGGACTCTGTGCCATTTATTTTATAGGCCACAGATTTTTTTTAATGTAAAATATTTTATGATGTTTTCCTGTAGTTAATTTATGAGGGTAAATGTGGATGACAGACATTTTAGTCAAGCAAGGTGCCTGGTTTTCCAGTGCCTTTTAAGCACATATGGTTTAGAGTTTAGAGTTTGAGCTAGTTAACCAGTAGTAAGAAGAATTCCTCCTTGTCTGAGTTCCCTCCCTGAATTTCTCTGTCAGAGTGTGGTGGTTAAGGGACCAGTTTAAGAAACATCTATGTTTATTTTTAAAAATTGCTTTTAACACATTGCTAAGGGTATATATTGATATTTAATAAAAGAAGTATTAAGATTTGGAATGGTCTTTCTAAATGTGGGCGGTAATACCCGTTTTTTGGCTTCCAAGGATATCTAAGGTGTGTGTGTGAGATGCTCAGGAAGGATAAAGTACAGTTTATATTCAGGAATATTTGAGAGATGGAACCTGATAGTTCGGGGTTTTGAGAGTCGGGGTGCTATCCGTGGTGCTGAAACGGACTGCATGCTGGAAAGCCTCTGAAATATTGGAGGCCAAGGACACACCTATGTAGATATTCTAGGTATGTGTCTACGTGGGTACACACCTATGTAGACACACACCTCCCATCTGTAGCTGAGACTCTTTAATTTATCTTGAAGTGTCTGATGATGCCCCAGGGATAGCTGAGTGCACAGGCAACATGGGGGCCAGCATTAGCTACAGTGAGCTGTTCTGATATCTGGGACAAGGAAAGGATCTAAAAATGTGAAGTACGGCACTTTTGGCCAATGGGGACTATTTAAATCCTGTCTTGCCGTATTTTTAAAAAATGGACTGATGCTAGTGTAAGAAGCTTATTTGTAAATTAATGAAATCGTGATGAGAATGTTACAGTTAGAATGTATATCTTATATTAGGCAGTGATTGCTTAAAAGTTTTAAAAAAGATTTTGTTTATTTACTTTTAGAGAGGGGGGAAAGGAGGGAGAAAAAGAGGGAGAGAAACATCATTGTGCCAGAGAAACTGCAGTCAGTGTTTCCCGCACTTCCCCAACTGGGGAGCTGGCCCCCCACCCAGTCATGGTCCCTGACTTGGACTCAAACTTGCAACCTTTGCATTTGTGAGATGATGCCCAACCAACTGAGCCACACACCAGTCAGGGCCATTGCTTAAAAGTATTGTATGTACATTTCTGATTATATGTAAATGTTTATCAGGCAGGTTTCAGCAAGCATTCAGAAATACAAAACTGGTTTATTAGTTTTGCAGTCCTTTCTGGACTCTATACATGCCAGGCCTCCCAGGGACCTCCTTCCCAACTCCCTGTGTCCCCCAAAATACCAGTCCTGGTTTTTGCGTGGATTTATACTTCAATTGTACAGTAATTGTCCAGTCACACTTTGAGAATGACAATTTATATTTAAAGGCAGTGACATGTGCCTGTGGTAAAAACATCTAATAAACACTCTTTTGTATATATTCAGTAAATCCTCAACAATATTTTCTCTAGGATTGATTGAGTTTGAATGAGTAGGAAACGTACTTCAAAATAAATGTCATTGCAGATGGAGCAGATTATTGTGTTGTGTTCAAGTACACAACATTTTGGTATCAGCCCAAGTTCGTATTTAGTAAATATACTGGTAAGTACCTTTGGGGTTAGAGTGCATGTATTATGGCACAGATGAAACTTATTAGAGCCTTGAAATCACAAAAAGTACTGAATGTTTTTGTTTATTTCATCGAAGCCTTGAAGGTATAAACCATGGGATTTCTTTGTTTTCTTTAAAGCTGGAGATACAGATGACCCACCAAGAATTACTCAAAATCCTGTTATCAACGGGAATGTAGCCATGAGTGATGGGCACAACAACACAGAAGAAGACATGGAGGATGGTAAGTACTTGTGGGTTGCTTACTTTGATTGGGCAGAAAGCTCTGTCAGAAACACAAATAGATGTGACGTGCATTTCTTCCTCACGTACTTCTGAGTTTCTTAAAAGCAGCTAGTTTTTTAGGAGGTTGTACCTGAAGAAAGATTAGCCTGGTTTGTTGTTGAATTTCAAGATTATCCACAGATTTCAAGGTAAGTTGGTTGTCCCCAGCCTAGGTGAGGAGGTTTAAATATAGGAGTTTATAATAGATGGGTATTTACTCAGGTCAGCAATTTTCCAGCCAACGTTAGTATCCAGAATAAATACACGTTACTCTCCTTTTCCTTCTTGATTGCAGCAAGATACTTCTAGACCTTGGAACTTGGCTGTCCATTGCATTCTTACTGTAGTGTGTATATCAGTTGTCTGTACCCCACTCCCATTAGATATGAAATCAGACCGAGCTTTCGGCTTCATTCTCCCACACTAACTTTTGGTCTATACCTTCTATGCAAAAAACATGTGCATATGTACATGCATGGCCATTTTGTGCCTAGAGAATCACTTTCTTTTGAGGCAGTTTCTTCCTTGTAATTTATTGGATTATGTGACCTGTACATTTGCAAGGTCAAGATCATGAGCAGGTAGCAGCCAGTAATCACTTTATGCAGCCCCTGGAATCTTGCAGTGTAATATGAAACCATGTTCTGTCAAAAAGCATGTCCATCAATCCTCATGAGGGTTGTGTCCTTCCCAGGGGTGTAACGGGGCAGTTGAAAGAAACCTCATCAGCCACGGGCTGCACCACCAGAAGGACTGCTGTTCAGACCTCCTGCCAAAAGTTCAGCCTCCATGAGAAACTGCAGCCGTAGTTGAGAGTTCTCTCACAGTGCGGTTTACCCCCTGGCAGCTGGCTGAGGCAATATCTGAGGAAGGTAAAGAGGCGTGGTTTAAACCCCGCTGCTTTGTTACCTGTGGAGTGTGCTTTCCACTCTAGACCAAGGGCAATGGTGTGGGTGTGGTCTCTTTGGTTGCTGGGCTCTTGGTTTTATTTTAGACACCAGAGATGCCAAAAGTGATTCAGAGAATGCAGTGGGAAAGCACAGTCAGGTCTTGTGTACCAGGTTTGAGTTAAGGACCAATTTTAGCCACTTGTGGAGCAGTAGGTGGCCCAACCCAGTCACAACCCATGCAGTCTAGTTCCCACAGAACAATTTCATACTGAGAGTTCCCTGTGTGTTTTTTTTGGGTGGAGGGCTTGGGAGAAGGCGCAGGTGCAGATGAAAGGGCAGGGTGTCTCAGCCTCGGCTCGTTGCCTTTATGGGTGGGTCATTCTTTGTTGTCGGGGGCTGTGCTGTGCATTATAGGATGCCAGTGTCATTCCACCCCTATTTCTGCCTCCTCCCTTCCACCCTCAGTTGTGACAACCAAATATCTAGACACTTCCTGATGTCTCTTGGGAGCTGTAGTTGCCTCGTTTGTGGACCAGTGTTACGAGATCATAATGTATGTAAAATCCCTTTCCTCTCGAGGCAGTTCTGCTAAATTATTAGTGGTAAATAATGGTGCCAAAGCATAGAAACTGAAAGTGGGGATGATCCTGTTGGAAATTACCTAAAAGAAAAAGTATATTATAGGAGAAAGTAGAGTGATCTTCAATAGCACTTTCTTCCTGGTTTGGATTTTAGGTACCTTTTGAAAGGCCCCGGAGTGAGAGAGTGACAGAGTTCATTTCTATTTACTAGCAAAGGGGGTGTGAGGGAGGTGGTTCTGGTTCTAGGAGAAGCGTTACTTAAGGGCAGCATTTTTGCAGCTGTGATGTGTATTTCAAAAACATTCTTCTGCAGGATGTAAGTGTGTTGTGAATCTAGGAAGTCCGAGGAGTGCTAGGTTAAACAAGTTTTTATATTATAGTACTTCTCCAGGTCACCAGTTACCAAGTATCTTTCTCCAGAAGATTTTCTTTGTTAATGATTCCCCAAGGCTCTGGACTTTAGAACCCCTTTTGCCCCAATCTCCTTTTAGCATCTTATTCTGGAAAACACTGGATTACAACGATTAATGCTCTAATTGTGCAGAGAGGCATAGGGCCTGTTTCCTATAGAAAAGTTAAATAGCTAATAGCACAGATTGGAAAGATGTCTGTGAGGTAGAGTGTGTTTACAAATCCTGTTAACACAGAATTGTGGGCAGGTATCAACATTGTTGTCTAGTTGTGCTTATTTACTGTACTTTGATTTTAGTTTCTTACTGTTTTGCCTGGTTGACCATGGGAAGTTTTAGAGCAAATGGAGCTTCTGCAGAGCCAGATGAATCTGCACATCTAGATGGATCTAGATTGAAATTGTTGGTAGCCATGAAACAAAAGTAATTTCTGGGAATTAACTAGGACTGGTAAAGACTTGTATTCAGATGAAAAATTGAGGTTTATTAAAATTAATTGCAAGGGTGCCATTTAGGAAAACTTCAGGCTAACCTCTCTGATTCAGGAAACCAAAGTATGATATCTTCCTCTACTTTTTCATGCAACCAGACCCCAGGCTGGTACATTGGCCTTTGTCCTGTGAAGATAAGATTGTTGTAAGAATGGGGATCGGTAGCTGTGTGGACCACAGGAGCTGCTGCTGCTCTTTGGGGACAGGATGGGAAAGTAGTGGGTTATCAGGTGTTCTGACTGAGAATGTATGATGACCACAGTTAACATGGGCTCCATCATCATCCTGTCATTTACAATAAAGAGATGCATGGAGTAATGACTGGGTTTGTGTGGCATTGTGGCAGTTTAGAGTCTAGTTGGTTGAAATATTAATACTGAGGGATATGGGGTATCCTTCCTAATACCAAGTATATTGGTTTTGAAAACATTGTTAATTTTGAATTATAGACAGAGGAATTTGCAAAAATAGTACATAGGGTCCTGAGTATCTTTCACCGGTTTTCCTGGGCAAAGACTTACACTAGCCTCTTGTAGTTCCTCACACGGGATATCAGGCCAGCTCTATCTGCCAAAGATGGGTTTCAAGTCAGCTTCTCTTTTTTGTAGACTCTTCAGTTTTGACCTTTTTGTACTTGATGTAATTTTTCAATCATTCAGTTAGTATAAAGAATTTCCAGCCATGGTGTGAGATTTTTATTCATGTGAATCTCATGTTAAATTCCCTGATTAGCGTGTTTTGAATGGTAAGTCTGCTGTAAGGATGTGCCTTCACTGTGAGGCAGAATCTCACATCTAGCGGATAAAACAGCGAGTATGAACTGAGTCCTGTGGGCCAGGGTGGTACGAGGTCAGGGCACTGAGCCTCTGCATCTGCTGGGCCTGCCATCCCACGGACCCAGTGCCACGCTGACTTCACCATTGTTTGTTTGATCCTATTTCCTATATTAAGATTAATTCACAAATTTGACTAAAGTGTGGGGTGAAAGAAGAGCTAAGCATTTTTATCTATATAAACTCTAATCTTTTGAAGAGCTGAATTGTATCTCAGAACAAAATAGGAAAGTTAGAAGATTGGCGGGATGCTGCTATGTTGAATTCTTTAGATTCCAGTAAGTGCCAGTAAGGGTCATTTTTAAATTTTTCATTTGGTTACGGTTCACGTCTTCCATCACTGTCAAACAGGCCAATTTTGGGGGGCTCTGAGTTTGGCAGAGTGTTTGAATGGCACTCTACAAATCAGAAGCAGGGTCACTGTGCTCAGTGTTCACAAACCTTGGATATTGAAATGCCTGTGATCACTTTGTAAAACATGTTGGATAAGATGAGCCATTTAACCTCAGCAAGCCTCAGTTTCCTTGTCTATAAATTGGGAATTACGTAATAGCTTCCATTGCCTACCTTGCAGGATTTAAATGCCACTCAGATGTGATCGGTGTATCTATGAAAAAGTGGCCTATTTTTCTCCTAAGCCATTGTAGACATCATTCTCTTGAGCAAGTTTCCTGCCTTCTCAGTGGACTTTAATTTTCCCTCAAAGGGATTAGGGTTGCCTGCCACGGGGAGAGGCTCAAATACAGAATGCACCTCTTAGTTGTGACTCACCCCCTGCTCAGTTGCTCTCCTTTCAAAGGGTTTCTTTGTAAACTGCCAAGCAGTGTTGCATGTAGGGAAAAAATTAGGGATGAAGAAAGAGTTTAAAAGAAGGTAAAAACACTGTCACGCATACTTTGGGATTTTCTTTCTTTGGTGAAGAATATTGCCCTCTCATGAGGACTGATGGACATGTTTTCCTAAGAACAAATTGAGTTAGTCACAAATAAGCAGTTTGTGTGGGCTGAGATGTCTGCATCCTGAGCACTCAGCCATCTCCTTGGTTTGGAGATTGAAGGATGAAGGAAGGGAGTGTGCTCTTAACATGTTCTTCTTTCCCTAAGGCTCCAGTCTCATTGGTACCTCAGGAGCCTGTGGGAATGGATGTGAAAATAGCACCTTATTCTTAAAAAGCCTTCCAGGCTCCTGCTATTCTGTAGACCAATTTGTGGCTCCCCAAGGTGTGACCCTTGGTTCCCTGCCTGTCTGTGAACTGTTCTCAGTCTGAAAAGAGATAGATACAAAAAGCAAGAGAAAGCATTTAGAAATGTGTATCTTGCTGTGGCAGTTTTATGATGTTTTGTTAGGAAGTGCTGGCAGTGACAGATTGGCACGGTGGCCTTGGGAGGACCACTTCTTCCTGTGAGGAGTCTGAGAAGCATCACTGTGGACACTGCTGGGTTTGTCAAAGTTAATCGGGGCCTGTGTCACTTAAATGAATAGCCACCATGAGTAAAAGGTGGCATTCTGAAGTGCGTGATGTTAGTTGAAAGTCTATTAAGAGGCATTATTTCAACACTGCTTTTTGTTGGAGAAAACCATAATTCCTTAAATTGGCCTTCAGTCTCTTTGAGTAATAAACAATACCAGTTTTTGCTTGTATTTTAATAGTTATTCTCCATAGGGAATCCAGGCCGGTGTTTCACAGTAATTTTTGAACCAAGAAGTTAACTTTTATTTTTAGGCTAACTTTATAGCAATCTTTTTGTCTGTAAACAGTGCTGCTCTTCCCTGGGTTTGGTCATTTCCCACTCCCCCCAAAGGGCCTCCTTTGTGCTTGCAAGATCAGCGCCTCCTTCATTTTTATCTCTCTAGCTCAGCTCACGTCTGAAACTTTGTTCTTTCCATCTACAAGCCCTGTTCTTGAACAAATGTTACATGTTTCATCCCTTCTCTCCACAGCCCTTCCATGCACTAAGGATTATGTGGGAATTAAGATAGAGTAGAACAGATGTTCGCATCACACTGAACTCTTCAGTCTAGGAGGGAAGGCAGGTGTATGTTGTTAGCCTTCTGAGTTTGGGGTTTCATTCACACAGAAACTGTATGTCGTTGTACTGCTTTAGGTGATTTAGTAACTTGGAAGGGATACTATCATTTTCCTAGAGAGCTGGGTTTTTAGCAGCTAGGTTGGGGTTGTGTAGAATAGTTCATCCCCGCTTGTTGGTGCTTTCAGGGCTCTATCATAGCGCACAGGCTCTGATTGTCAACGTGTTTTCTTGCAGACACGAGTTGGCGCTCCGAGGCAACCTTTCAGTTCACTGTCGAGCGCTTCAGCAGACTGAGTGAGTCGGTCCTTAGCCCTCCGTGTTTTGTGCGAAATCTGCCATGGAAGATTATGGTGATGCCACGCTTTTATCCAGACAGACCACACCAAAAAAGCGTAGGATTCTTTCTCCAGTGCAATGCTGAATCTGATTCCACGTAAGACAGTTTAAATGATGCAATTACAAATCCACAGATAGGATAATACATTGGAAGCCAAATTTGATCAGCCTTTTTGTATTTTGAAATTTTTTTCGGAATTTCCTTGCCGCTTGTACATAGCCCTTTGATTTTAAGTAAGACTCCACACATTTCTCTTTTTAAAACTCACCAGTAGGTACTTTGTCCAAACTAGGAAAGATACATATTTTTTCTTGCAAATAAAAAACTAAAGTTCATATGAACATGGAATCAGGGACCAGTAGACTAGCTGACTATTGGTTCAGCAGGCTTAATTATTATTAACCAGTAAGTTTACCACAAGAAAGTTATAATTAATGAAAATTCTTTAGGCTGACGTCCTCCTCATTGTTTGTCAATCAGTTCTTATAGGTTATCCAGACAATTCAAAATAAAACATTTGAGGGTTTTACAACATGGGCCTGTCTGACTTATTTTAGGAAAAAAATTTTATTCATGAGATTTATACAAAGAGGTATATTGTAAAATGTCCTTAAATATTAAGAAGGTTCTTCATGATCCCTTTTTTCAGATGAAGCCAAAGGTGTTTGACTCTTCTTCCCTTTAATTAAAAACTGTCCACTGTTCAACATTTAGCAGAACCCCGAGCTGACAATTTTTAGAGGGATTCCAGACCACTTTGCCACCAAGCCACTTCCCTGAACCACATCTGCCCAGTCTCCCTGCCACAAGCAGCCTGTGGCCCTTTGGTGCTCTCAGGGAAGGTGGTTCCGCAGAGGACTCTGGCTCTGGCTATTCTGTCAAAGCTCCAGGAAGTACAACCCATTTTATGTTTCTTTTTACTGGAAGTTTTAAGAAGTGCCAAGCCCGTTTTATGGTGCAGTCAGGGCTGTATGTAGGTTAAGATTTTTCTTCCTATGGTCAAATTATGGTCTGATCTGATGAGTATTGGGCTGGATTCTAGTCTTAATAGCTGCAGTCTGAACAGTAGTTTGGAAACGGTGGTTCACATCCAGCGTAAGGTCCCTGAGCAAGTGGAAGTGCCAACCTGCTGCACTGCTCTTCTCAGTGTTTCAGTGAGTTTGCAGCATTGTGAACCTTTGAGTGGACTCTTAAATTGGCATAGCTTTTGGTTTTTAAACATTGATCCAGAGCCCCTTTGTGATCTGCCCCAAACGTGACGGACTGCATCTACAGTTGTGTTGCTTGTGGCTATGATTCAGCACCATGCTCAGAGTTTGTCAGGAGCCCCCTGGTCCAGCCCTACCCAGAGGCCTGTGTCAGAGGTGCTCTTGAGAATGTGACAGTACCTATAAGCTACCACGGGCAGCAGTGATGCTGACAAGTGACACCTTTATTAGAAGAATCTAGAGCTTCAAGTCTTCATTAAAAAAAAAATAGCATTATCATCATTCTTGTTTTCCTATTCTCTAAAAATGCTATGCATAGAATTATAATCTGATCCAAACAGTATAGTCTCTTATAAAATCTCAACATGTATTTTAAAGATAGCAATAAAAAACTTGACTTCACAACTTTTGAAAAATTAAAAAATAAAGCCACGAGTTAAATCGGTATGTAAGGGGACCCTCAACCCCTCTTAGCCTTTTCTCCTCTGAAGGTAAATATGCTTCCCAACCACCCACCGTTCCCCCACAGAAAAAGAAGAGAAATACGGAAATTTTTTGTGTGTTGTGTTTTAAGAAATATATATAAGCAACAATGAGATATTTCACCTAAGGCTTAGATTATTTTCTTTAAACAGGTCATGGTCTTGTCATGCACAAGCAGTGCTGAAGATTACAAATTACAGAGATGAGGAGAAGTCATTCAGTCGTCGTATTAGTCATTTATTCTTCCATAAAGAAAATGATTGGGGATTTTCCAATTTTATGGCCTGGAGTGTAAGTAACACTGCATTTAGACTAAATAGTAATCTGAGCATTATTGTGTTCCCCTAAATCTTTTATTATTCATAGCCTTCTATTCACGTATTTACTCATTTATTATTGATTTTGTAGAGAAAGAGAATGGAGGAGGGAGAGTCATCAACTTGTTGTTCCACTTATTTATACATTCATTGGCTGATTTTTGTGTGTATCCTGATTAGATATTGACCGTGCAACCTTGTTATATTGAGCTGACACTCTAAGCACCTGAGGTACCCTGCCAGGGTACCTTCTATTCATTTTAGAGTCAAAGTGTTTGTTTTATAAGTTGGACAGGTATATATGTGTTTTTTCTCCTACCTAAGCTTTTATCAGCCAGGAAGACTCAAGTCTCAACATTTTGTCAAACATTATAAGCTAGTCAATAGCATTCCTGATAGGTACACTTCCTTTAAAAGAAGTAATATCAATTGGTATCCTTCCATAAGTCAGGCATAGTGCAGGGTGGTTTTATGAAGCTTCATGAATTCTCAGGTCAGTTCATTTGGCTCTTTTGGCAGAGGTGGAAATGTGCTTAAGAATGTCCTGCTCAGTCTCCTACCATAGGTTCTGTGGAACCCCCCCGCCCCCCTGTGATGAACATTCCCTCATCCCTCACTTTCGATGCTATGGCCTTGTGCCGCTAGTGCCTCTGGGATGTCTCCTCTTGTTAAGAGAACACTGTGCAAAACAAACCAAAACACTGCAAAAGTAGAAGCGTAATTTGGGTGTTTGAAAAAGTAGTTTTTTAATTTCTTAAGGTACATGACACTAGGGTAATTATCTCTTTGGAATGAAGTGAGCATTCGTGTGATCTTACGCAAGTTGGATATGCTTTTTTTTCTTTTAGGAAGTGACTGATCCCGAGAAAGGATTTATAGATGATGACAAAGTGACTTTTGAAGTCTTTGTACAGGCGGATGCTCCCCATGGAGTTGCGTAAGTTTCTCCTTATTTGTGTGCTATGACGAGACGTGTTTTGTGCTGTAGTGAGAGCAACACTTGTACATGATCAGAAATGCATGATTCCACAGAGAAGCACCCTCTCTGTGCTTGCCCTTTGGCACACATGGACCATGTAGACATGTATGCCAACTTCACATTCACTGCTTTGTTTAGTGGATTTATTGAACAAGATTCTGTATGCCAGACCCTGCTGCTCACTACTAAAATAATCATGTGGTCAACAAGATAAGCAGCCTTGGGTTTTTGTCCTCAAGGAAGGGACAGGCTGGTCAGGTAAAGGAGCAAGACCGGTATATAAATAACTGCAGCAGCAGGTGCTCTGTTTTTATTTTGAAGAGGTCGGGGATGTCCGTGCGTGCTGGCGGCACTGCTGAGCGGATGAGGTAGTGAGTGGGACACGGTAGAGCTTAGCGGAGGGCCTGGGAAGAGCTGCTTCCACTTCTGTCACTCAGTCCAGGAAGGTCTGTGTGCAAGAAGTTTTGGCCTTACAGAGTGTATTGGGTTATTGGTTGATAAGGTGGGACAGTAGAATTCAGGGTAGGGAGAAGAACATGAGTAAAGACACCAGCACGAAAGTTTGAGTTGGGGAGAATATGAGGGAATTTGAAGAGTGAAACTGAAGGCTGAGATGGTAAGTTGGGAGCAGGCTGTAGAAGAATACCAGACATGGAAGGCCCAGAGTGAAACCGTAACATTCTATCTAGGAAGAAGTTAAGTGACAGGTCCCCAACCTCTTGGTTGCCATATTTTGTTTCCATGTGGCCTTACTCTTAGGCGAGAGAGCATTGGTTGACCCTGATGGAAGGGGGCAGGGAGCATTGCAGTGGCCATGAGGGAACGATTATTTAGTCCAGATCCTGGCTAACATGGCCTGGATGTGGCACAGGGATTTAAAAAAACAAAACAACACTAATGACACTTATTAGCTTTATGTTAATTGCACTGCTATGAGAGGAATCAGGCTTTTCTTGAGTAGCTGTTTCAAAACACACACTTGTGTTGTATTGACAGACCTGAAGTAGGGGACTGAAACCAGCAAGTTCTAATTAAAATTGCTGTCAGTTTTTCCCCTTTCATTTAAAACCTTTTCCCTATGTCTCTTGACTTAAAAAAGTAGATTAGTTTTCAGCACTACCAATCAACTTATTCAACCATTATCTCCTAAATGTTTATGATTATACATTTTCAAATAATCATCTGTAAGTCAGGATTTTTGCATTTTCTTGACAATTTTAAAAATTACTTTTTAAAAAATTAATTTTTATTGTAGTTTTCCATTACCATCTATTAAGAAATAATTTTAACACACACATGAATTTTAACTGGGGCCTTTTGACACTCTTGAGTGTGTTTGCAAGGCCATGGAATAAGGTCTGGAATCAGAGTAGTGTTGACCTTAACCTCACAAAAGAATTGATCACACTTAGTGGTGATTACCTTTATTTATGTTTTTACATTATAGAAAAGGTTCTAGATGTTTGAAAGTCTGCATTAAAACTTGCCAGTGTATACATGCTTGTCTTTCCCTGTGTGTAGGACAAGAGAAAAGAGGGGTCCCACCTGTTCCCATTTCTTGCTGAGTACATGTGACTTAATATGAATGTGATAGAAGTACAGTGGGGGTCAGTTTGACACAAGTTTATAGAATGTACTTTGTATCTGTGAGTGCTGATCTTGGTAAGTGATGGCCATGCGGCTCTCAGCAGTCGGTGTTTTAAGCTGCGTCTTGAATGCTGGGGTTGAATTAGCACTGGTCCATGCACTTGGATGGATGGGAGTCAATGACCGTTAAAGGGAGCCCTGTGGTAAGACTCTTGGCCTTGGTGTCCTTTGTGCCATGGGCCTGGTGATGAGTTACTAACTTGCAGGGGTGCTCAGCCATCATTCCTGCATCAGGATGGTGGGAAATAGCAGTGAAACATCAGCCACCAGGCTGACATCTGGTTGAATCACTCCACACACATTGCAGAAGCAAGGAGGTGTCCTGTGCGGTTTCCCTCAACCTCAAACTGATCTTGTAGGTGGGATTCAAAGAAGCACACGGGCTATGTCGGTTTAAAGAATCAGGGAGCGACTTGTTACATGAACAGCCTGCTGCAGACTTTATTTTTCACAAATCAACTACGCAAGGTAAGTCGATGGTATTTCTCTCCTCAACCTTCCACCCACCCTTTTCTCTCAAGTATTAAGGGACAAGCAAAGTTCTCTTGCCAATCTTTGCCTTGTCTTCTCCTACTACAGTGCTGTCTCCAGAGAGGGCCCTATTTTATGCTCATGCATATCTTTAGTCCTCTGTGTTTGGACACTTAAAGCTAACTGGGGTGGTCAAAAGTTCACTACAGCTAACGATCCTAACTTTGAGCTAGAAGTAATGTGGATATTTTCTCAATATGAAATCCATTAGCAACGTTTGAAAAAATTTCATATGAAAAACTGATCAGTTGGAAAACTGGCTACAAAATCTAGTTTTCACTTACCATAGACAAAATTTATTTTTGTAAGACTAGTCAAACCAGAATAGACTTCCCTAGAATGTAATGGAGGCGAGAGAGCCATTCGTACTTTGGGAAAGTCACGTGAGTTGCATGGAGAAGTGCAGGCAACACGGACTCCTGGTTGTGGGGGCAGCACTGGCTGGTCTGCTTTCCTTCCATGTTTGCACTGTACTTGTGGTGAGTTACCGTGGTAGGATACATCCCAGGGTTAGCTGAGTGTGGGTGATGTCGGTAGCATTTGTGTCATTAAATCTTCTGTTTATAAGCAATGTTGTTTAAAACTGTTGCTCTGCGAAGTCTGAAATAAAAGTGGTTCTCTTTGGATGGTGAGCTATAGGTAATTTAAAAATGAATATTTTTTTGCCTTCTTGTATTTTCTAGATTCTAAACACTTTTATGATTTCAAATTAAAAAAAAAAAAGACAACCTTTCTGACCTATGTAGGGGATAATTAGAAGCCTTAATTAAACTACCATAGCCATTGTGGTATTAGAAGTGATACTTTCATGCCAGATTTCATTTTTATTTCTTAATCCTTTTAGGCCGTTTACATGATGCCGACAGAGGGTGATGATTCATCCAAAAGCGTCCCTTTAGCATTGCAGAGAGTATTCTATGAACTACAGCACAGCGATAAGCCTGTAGGGACAAAAAAGCTAACAAAATCATTCGGGTATGTATTGGAAACCTGCCTTTCCCTTCTGCTGCTCCTTTAAGGGTGAATGAGATGACAGAGGAGTTGCAGTCACTGTGTGGGTGTTTAATTATGTCAGAGTGTATTTATCATTGTATTTTATTTGACCACTTTGGAAATAGCGTTTGCTTTTAGAAGTTTCTTTCAGAAATAAATTGAGAAATAAATACTACTTAAAACTTTACCTTTCAAGCTAAACAACATGTATAGATTTTAACCAATATATGAAGGGGAGACCCAAAACAAATGCTGGAATTATCTTCTGGAGTGTGGTCCCCTTGTAGTACAGGCTTCCCCCAGTAGGTAGGTGTGCTAGGAACCCATCTGTATCCATGTTCCAGGTGGTGGTGTTGTGAGAGGCTGTGTTCAGCTTCAGAGAATTTTTGTTGTAGACTATGTCAACACGTTTTCCCATTTTGTGATGGGGTATTTATGAGTGCTCTTGCCAGTACCACACAGAGTGTTCAGTAGTTTTTGACCAAAAACAGCATCACCCCCCTTGCTAAACCCTCCCCATTCACCCAATCTTGTCCCAAGCGACTTTTGTTTTTCCATTTCCACTGATGAAAAAAATCCTCAAAGGGAAATGTTTTAAGTATGTGGAAGGGGTGAAAAAAAAAACTAGCAGATGCACTAAAAGGCATCAAAACCAATGAGCTTAAAAACTGTTTTGAGCAGTGGAAACAATGTCTCGATAGGTTTATTGCATCAAATGGAGAGTGCATTGAAGGTGACTCAAGTTTAAACATGTAAGAATAAAAACACAATTTAAAAAAAAAAATTCCGCTTTTCTTTGGTCACCATTCATATACTTGCCAACATGTCACCCTCTTGCAATAAGTTGTTTAGAACAAGATAAAGTTTTCAGCATTTGGGTGTCCCGATAAAAGTCAGTTTATCATTGAATTATAACCGCTCAAAAAATATTCTCAGAAACGCAATTTAAGAATAATGACTGATGATGCAGTGTGGTTTTTTAATGTACACTTCTTGTTAATTTACTCTTAGTGGAAATTTGGATGCTTTGATATATATAAACGTTCACTTTATCTTTCCAAGGTGGGAAACTTTAGATAGCTTCATGCAACATGATGTTCAAGAGCTATGCCGGGTGGTAAGTTTTCAGCTATAATTACATATACTACTGACATTTAATATTTTGAAGCACTGTCAGGAATTGTTACTAAGTAAAACCTCAGGCATACTTCACGGCACCATAATTCAGATATGCCCATGTTTGTTCCGGGGCCAAAACTAGGCTAGAAGGAAAAAAGCAGCACTTACATAGTTTAAAAGCCAGAACGAATGAAAAAAAAAAACTGAAAGGGAAATTTGAGGGGAAAGTTGAATTGAATTACTATAGTAGGACAATGTGTTAATTGGAATACCTACTTGAGTTGTTACTGGCTGAAGTAGCTGTTCTGACCCCCTGCTTCAGTTTGCAAGAGTGACTTCTGTGATTACCCTGCAGCATCCAGACCCCTTCTTTGCACAGATTTTCCAGTGGAGGCAGACCTCTGTGTGCGTGATTCTCCCCATGACCAGCTTTAGTTGCTAACAAACCCCCATTCTTTCCATTGTGATGAAAGATGCACAAACACACAACATGAAATGGCTATTCAAGGTGATTGGCTGGGCAAGGTGTGTTTTCTTTTTTGCAGCACTAGCTGGATTGAATCCAGTTCATTAAATATCCATGGACAAACCAGTCAATCCTGTTGACAGGCTCAACCTCATTAATCTCTTGGTGTGGACCAATACGAGTTAAGTTTAGTGCTCAATTTACATGCTTTTCCACAGAGGTAAAATGAATATAAAAAATGCTTCTAAAGGCACTACAGATTACTAATTCATTCCGAAGGCTGTTTAGAGGGTTAATCTCAACTGTTGCATGTAGATATTTTTGTAACTATCCAACCAAGAAAGAAGATTTTGTATGTTTTTGATAATTGCATGCCAAAGGTCATACTATTTATAGTCTTAGAATGTCTTGGACCATTGTAATTTCCTAGTCACTTTGCAAATTACTGTATATTGATGAAGCATAACATTCTCTCAAAGCGCAAACTTTCTCTTCCAGTTGCTCGATAATGTGGAAAATAAGATGAAAGGCACATGTGTAGAAGGCACCATACCTAAATTATTCAGAGGCAAAATGGTGGTATGTGATTATCACTTTAAAAGGCTAATTTTAAAAGATTTTGAAATGTGTATATTTTGCTGATGAATAATGCTTGTGCCATCTTTCCCTCGTTTGCAGTCCTATATCCAGTGTAAAGAGGTGGACTATCGGTCCGACAGAAGAGAAGATTATTATGATATCCAGCTGAGCATAAAAGGGAAGAAAAACAGTAAGTTCTGTGCACACAGTGGCCTGCTGATCTTGTGATCATTTCTGTTGTGGTTTAATGGCTCTACTCACAACAATGCTTTTGATTAAACTTGAGCATAGAGAGAATACTGCCAAATGATGAGTGTACAGCGCACAGAGTGGAGGGCCAGGTCAGGAAACAGACCTTTGCTGGCATACCCAGCCCTGCCTCGGTCCTTCCCAGTGATTGCCTGCTCCTCAGAGGAAAGCACTGTTTGGGTTTCTAATATCCTGTTATAGGTTACATTTGCACGTGGAAAGTATTTATTTAGGATGTAGTGTCTTTCTCATTCACTTTGCTCAGCATTATGTTTGTAGAATTTCACCTGTGTTTTGAGTAACAGTAATTTGGTCATTTTTACTGATTATAGTATTTCACTTTGGAGATATAGTGCAAGAGTTTTGGGATCAGCTTTTCTTGAGAGATATGTGGACTGTTTCTAGTGTGAGGCTGTAGGCATGAGCCCCTTGTCTACCTTGGTTTTCTCTCTTTCTGGTGCACATATGTTTGCATTTATGGTGAGTGGGATTGCTGGCTCACAGGGAACACACATGTTTAACTTAATAGATAAAGCCAGCAAGTTTCCCACAGTGCTTTATCAGCTTCACACAGCCCTCCTGCCCAGCAGTGTGAGAGCTGTCAGTTATCAGACTGGACCTTTGGGTGGGAGTGTGGCGCTATCTCGGATTTAACTTACACTTCCCTGATCATGACGTGATCGCCTTTTCCTGTGCTTATTGGCAGTTTGGGCGCTGTCTGATCATAATGGAGTACAGTTAATAATAACTTAATGCCCTTGTCTACAAATTCTGTCACCTCTGTGACTTCTGGGTCTGCTTCTGTTGAGTCACCTTTGTCTTTACCACGGGCTGTATTTTTCAGTCTCGTTGTGTGTCTGGTAATGTGTTTTGGGTGCCATCCATTGTGATTGTGATCTTGTTGGGTGTTGAATAGTCTTAACCTTTGTTCTGGGGCACAGTTAAGTTACTTGGCAATGATTTGTATTTTTCAAGGCTCGCTTTGTAAGCTTTGTCTGGGAGTTTCTAACTGTTTTTGGGTGCACAACAGTTTTTAGTTGAGAGCTAATTTGTCCCCATAACTGAGGCAATGGCTTTCTGAGTTTTGAGCCTGAAGTGCCTGACTTATGAGGCTTTTGCACTATGGCAGGAGGGAATACCGACTAGTCCCAGGCTGGTGGAGTGCCAGGGGCTGTTCCCTCGATCCTTGTGGTTCTTTCTCCAGCCCCAGATGATCTCCTCACTGTACTGAATTAGCACTCATGGAATTCTCCAGGAGAACCCTCTGCAAGTCGCTGGAGCTCTCTTCCTGGGCAGCTTTCTGTTCTTGGCACTCTGTCCTACAGACTGGAGCTGCCTTGGGGCCCTCATTCTCTCTGGGATACTCTGGGTGGGTCCTGTTTGGGTTTCTGTTTGCTGCGCTGTGGCCTGGAAACTACACAGTAGCCGGGACACTTGACAGGTGTCTCTGGGATCACGGCTTTCACCGCCTATGGTCCAGAGCATGAACGCTGTCTTTGTCCACAGAGTCCAGTGTTTCACTTGTTCAGTGAAGGGGAATAGGGCAGTTCCTCTTCTTCTGTCACCACTGCAGCAGGAGTTCTTCCTGTGCCCCGGACGCTAGTTCTGGGTGCAGGTACCGAGACCATCCTGTGTTTACCGTTTCCATCTTCTCATGTCGCCATCTGTTCCATAGAATCTGATCATTTCAGTGATCCCCCCGTGTGCGCATCTTTGCTTTTTGTGTCCTAAGAACCCCTGCCCTGAAATCATAAGATACTCTTCTTACCCGTTCTTTTTTCATCTTTTCTATTTACTTGCTGCCTGTTACCATTTGTAAGAGCTTTAGGAAACCATATCAATCTCCTTAGAGTTTCCACCTTGGCTGGATTAGTGAAGGTGTTAGGGCACATTGAACTGGTCTGTGCTGGAGGCTGACAGTTACTGCTCAAGGCCAGTTACTGACATTCCCTTCCCTGGCCTTCCTGAATGTACTTGAGTTGGCTTAATTATAATCAAAGCTTTACTGATAACTTCAGCTGACTTTTCTCTTTCTCTCTTTAAAGTATTTGAATCGTTTGTGGATTATGTGGCAGTAGAACAACTAGACGGTGACAACAAATACGACGCCGGGGAGCATGGCTTGCAGGTAATCTGGGAATTTTGTGCCAGTGTCCTGGTGCAGCTTTTCACTCCCACCTGACACTTTTTGCTCACTTGTGAACAATTTCCTCATATCTTTCCCTATTTTGCTGGTATCTAGAGCTCAAAAGGATTTTCTTTCTTAGCATGGACATTTATTTTAGAGAACTCTGAGTGTGTCACTGGTATGACAGAATGGGAAGCGGGTAAGGAAGGTGTTAGCAGGAAATGGAAGTAGAGCTTGTTCATCAGAGGTAGAGCGAGCACCTAGCACATCTGAAGCTCAGTCCCTGTGTTTGAAGCCTTTTTTCCATTTCATCCATTATTCTGTTTCTCCCCTTACTGGTGTCAATGCCCGGGGTTCTCTCAGTTTCCACTAGTTATAAGTAAAGTTGTTAGTCACGCAGAGTCTGGTGTTGGCTGATGTCGTTTTGCTCTTTTGTGCGATGGAGTTAATGGTTTTCTGAGGATCATGACTTGTAGAATGAGGAGTGCATTTTGTGTTATACGTTCCATGACACTTGGTATCCCCGCTTGTTTTCCACATCACCCTTCAGGAACTCCAGGCTTCTGGCAGAGCAGTGAGCCTCAGATAGAGGGACATGGGGTGTGGCCAATTCCTGGCTGCCGGTCAGGCTGGTGGGTGGATCAGCAGCACCGTCACTGGGCTGGCCCTTCAGGGTAGGGTCTCTGTTGCAGCCTCATAACCTTGACTCATAGGCTCAACCAGTTCACAGGTTTTCAGATCATGCTGTGTTTACCAAGCCTGCTCATTTATAACTCACGGTGCCATTTCGCTATTGCCATGGCTCTGGTCTTGTTCTGCTGGTGAGGCCACTCAGGGCACCAAGTTGCATATCAGAAAGTCACTTGGCAAACGTGCATCTGGATGTGCTAGGAGACACTTTTATTAACTCAGAAGAATTGTCTTTATCCACCCTCGATATTTGGGGTCTGAGCAGGCAGTGCATATTTCATAATTATAGTCTCAGTGGACAGGGGTGGAGAAACAGAATTCTTGTATTATTATTTCAGGTTACATGGAAAGCATGCCATTCCCTTGTGTGGTAATAGGTTCCTGGGATTTATGTTTTCCTTCCAGATAGCCTGTCCTTGTAAATGTGCCAGTGTATGTCGTAGAACATTGCCAAGTAGGTTTGCCTTGTCACAGCCACCGGTTCCTCTAGGGGGACATTCTCTAGCAGGTATTGGCTGTAGGTTTACAGTGCAGAGGGAATGTCTGGGTTGGAAGTATACCTGATGAGGGTTGCTGATGGCCTGGTGGTGGCTGAGTTTGGCAGAGGCTTATCTTAGTGAGGGAAAAAGAGTAGGCTGAGGTGGAGCAGAGAAGGAGACAGGTGTGAGAGCTGTAGAGTGCCAGTTCGCTCCAGAGAAGCCGAGTTTGGAAGCTGGGGGTGTCCTGTAGCCCAGAGGCTGGCAGTAACTGGGGAAAGGCTGTGTTGGTAGATGGGTCTTGCTGATACTCTCTCAGGACATTCTGTAGAAGTTTGAACGGTAAGCACTGAGTATGTGCTCCACGATGTGTGTTCTTAAGTAGACATGGAGGTCCAGGGAAAGGAAGCTGGCTACTTAGAGCCCTCCAGATCATGACTGTTCACCTGTACTAATTTTGTCTAGGTGTTCCACAGCACACCTAAGCTCACATAATGGTAACCAGCCTTCTGCTTTTCATGTGGTGTTCTTTCTTTCCCTGTGTTCTTTATATTCTTCCATCTTGATTGACTGTATAATGCATCAGAAAGTGACCAAGCTTTCATTTACTTAACTATTCCCCTATGGTGAGATATCAAGATAGAACAAAATCCAAAGGGGAAATCTCTCAGAAGCTGTTGCAGCATTATTCTAGTAGCAATAAATGTGGGTCTAAACAACGTTTCAGAAGCACCTTGGATGATGCCTAAACATTGCCTCCTCGCACCAGAAATCTGCAAAACATTCGGGTCTTACAGAAACGCTATTGGTTTCATTGCTTCAAGAAATAAGGAGTGGTGAACTAAATTTGCATTTCTTTTTCAATGTGCAGGAAGCAGAGAAAGGTGTGAAATTCCTAACATTGCCACCAGTGTTACATCTACAACTGATGAGATTTATGTATGACCCTCAAACGGACCAAAATATCAAGATCAATGATAGGTAATCTAGAGTGGGGTGTGGAAGTTGAGATTTAATCATCACTTGGATTTTTTAGCAGGTTAATCTTAGTGTTTTGTTTAGTGTTTATAAATATATACACACTCACACACACATACTTGGTCTCATCTCTTGTTTACTTAGGTTTTCCTTCTACCTTGGTGTCTAAGAATGGTAATTACAGGGGCAATTTTTCTTCAATTCTGGGGCTGCTCCTTTTGTATCTTTCTCTCAAGGGACCCCAGCCCCTCTGCACTGTGGCTACTGAAGTCTGTGAGGAGAAGGTGCTTTCTGCTCCAGTGAATGTGCCGTCACCAGAGTGTAGATGTCACCTCAGAATTGGAAATTGATATTATTGTACTTGTTTCACCAGGATTCTCCAGTATTTTGTAACATCTCAGTTGGTGCTGACTTATAGAATGTAGTACAGTTTTCTGAAATGCTGACGTAAACACACATATGCCCAATTCTAGGTGTCTTCTAGATTTTTAAAATACTAAATACAAGGATGATATTATATACTACTTCTTTGGTTTAGAATATAGAATTTTCATCCTAATCAGTTTGAGTACCAACGTTGTACAGGATAGAGATTGGACAGTCAGCCTTCAGACTTGAGGAGAAAATGTAAACAAGCCCAGTTACTTGCCAATTGCTGGGTCTCTGCTCATCCATTGTTGCCCTTTCCTATGGACTCGCTGAGAAATCATCTCCACTAGACGCCACAGACACAGCCTGCGGGCTGAGTCCACCTTGCTGGTGTGTTTTGTTGGGTCCTTACCTTGGTTTTATTCTATTTTTGTTGGAACTGGTTGCCAACATTTCAAAATTCCACCATTTCCCATAAACGTTCAAATTTCTGGCATCCTTTGGGAGTTCAGAACATTTGGTGACACTGGGCCTGAATTTCCCGCAGTGGGCAGCTCGCTCAGGGGCTGCCCCCTTCAGGGTCAGTGCGCATGCTCCACCTTGGTCCTCACCTGCCCACCTAACTTCCTGCTTTCCTCTGATAGCGCTCTCTATTACCATGGAGTTAGAATGTTTGTGGAGCCAGTAATTTAAAAATAATAGAGTCCAGGAAATCTGTGGAAATCACAGGGTAGGAGTTATTTTTTATGTGTCTTTCTTCTCCAAATTTGATTTTTCCACATTTCTCAAACATGCAGGACATCCTTAGTGGTCTCTGTCGTGCGCTATCAGAATCATTCATTAACACACACTCGGAATTATTTACATCCCAGAAAAGTCACTGTGTATATTTGTCACAAGACTGTTGTGTTGTAGCCTTGAATTTAAAATTCTGTTCAGTATCTCAGTGGCTTATAGGCATTTCTCTCATATCTAGCTTCAGATTTTGTATTGGCTATAAACGCAATTTATTCTAACCAGTAGGAGCTGTCTCAGAAGTAGTTCAATGGGCCTTCCACATCAAATGCATTCTTCCCTTTTTAAATAAAGATGAACGAGTAAATTAGAAGGTCTAGGAACAAATAAAGCCTAAAGATGAAATATTTTATGTGTAAATGAAACCTGGATTTCTTTAAAAATTTTTTTTTTATAGGTTTGAGTTTCCCGAACAGTTACCGCTTGATGAATTTTTGCAAAAAACAGATCCTAAGGACCCTGCAAATTACATTCTTCATGCTGTCCTGGTTCACAGTGGAGATAATCATGGTGGACATTATGTGGTTTATCTAAACCCCAAAGGGGATGGCAAAGTAAGTGTTGGGCAGGGGCGGAGTAGGATGTGATGCTCTAAACTGGGGGATTTACACAGATGCTCAGCCTCAGCCTTTTCCTGAATCTGCCTAATGGCCTAGTTAGCGGAGGCTTCCTTGCTAGCCTCTGATGTGTCTGTATGTTCTGATGTGTATTAATTACTGATACTTTAAAGGTGAGTGGTAGTTCAGTGATTATACTTTATGTATCTCTCATTTCGTAGGGAATGTTTCTTTTCTAATATGGGCACTTATTTTCCACTTAAAATAGCAGAGTAATAATGTGTGGTCAGGGCAGGGGAGGTGGCATCACTTGCATGATATTCCACATGCCCCGTTGTCCACACGGTACTGCTCCATCTCTTCCTGGTTCCCGTGGATCTCATCACGTAATTTTCACCAAGTGGGCAGAGGAGGTTCTCTGGGCCTGTGTCTGGGAGGGCCAGTGAGGAACACAGCAAAGGTGGAGCCTGCCTAGCTCTTGCTAAGGGAACCCCCAGAGCAGCAGACTTGTATTGAGAAGTTGAATTCCAAAATGACCGAATCCTTGGCGAAGAGTTGAAGAATAACTGCATATGAGTACTGACTCTTTTTTAAAAAGGCAAGCCCTTACTTGCTGTGATAATATGTCATGAGATGGGATAAAATGTCCCATTTAATTAACCACACCAGCAACATTTGAACTTCTCTAGCTGAGTTAGGTACATTCTGTATAGCTTTCTTGATTCTGTAAAGGGTTGTAGTATGAGTAGATATAACCTAAGTATCAAATGGGCTGAGTAGCCAGCGGTTGAATATTAGCAGTTCCCCAGAACAGGGACACAGGATGGCAGAAGGACTGTTGAGTTTTCTCAAAGGGATTCCTGAGGCAGAGTCTGGTTCATGACAGCATTAGACGATCTGTTCCAGGAAAACTCTGCCTGGGAGTTTGCATGCTCTCCAAGTGCTTTCTCTCACTGATGTCTCGTTGCCCTCCTGTCCAGTGGTGTAAATTTGACGACGATGTGGTGTCCAGGTGTACGAAAGAAGAAGCAATCGAGCACAATTACGGGGGCCACGATGACGACCTCTCTGTCCGGCACTGCACGAATGCATACATGTTGGTTTATATCAGGGAGTCCAAGCTGAGTGAGTAGGGGTGTCTGTTGTGCTCCACACTCTTTTGAGCTCTACTTGTACCGTGAATCACTGCCGTGGCATTTTAGGCCACGTTACAGTGGACCAAAGGTGTGTTTCCTGTGCTAGCACATTTTGTACTTATTTTGCCTCAGAACATCTGGAAGCAGGATGGGTTGGGCTTGTGGGCTGTGATGTGGACTCATGGCACCAAGTAATTTCACTTTACTAGATTGCTATATTAATGATGATGTAAATGGGGACCTTTTAAGAAGGGGAAAGTAGAACCCGACGGAAGTGAACAAAGGTGTATGTGTCCTGCAGGTGAGGTGTTACAAGCTGTCACCGACCATGATATTCCTCAGCAGCTGGTGGAACGATTACAAGAAGAGAAAAGGATCGAGGCCCAGAAGCGGAAGGAGAGGCAGGAAGCACATCTGTACATGCAAGTGCAGGTCAGCCTGAGTCTCTTGTGACCCTGTGGTGGGTGGGGCTCTGGGGAGGCCTGCTGTGAGCTGCACTGCTCCAAGCGCTTTCATGAACGTGGGCTTATTGTTGAGGGATCAGGGATTGTTCTGGGCAGCCCCTAGAGCATGTTTAACTGAGCGACTGCACAGGCCAGTTCCCTGACCACTTGGAATGTACACTCCAGTTCAGGGTAAAGACTAAGATGTGAGAAGTACTGGGGCCACCACATGAGAGTATTTACAAAAAGTACAGAGGGGTTTAGACGGGTGAAGGCCTCAATGAAAGGGTGCACGAGAAGGAAGAGCCGGCATCTGGAGGCGGAGCACAGCCCTGACGGGGTGTGTGCAGGTGGCACACCAGGTTGTGGAAAAGTCTGACACACAGGACGGAGAAGGCGGGAGAACTCCAACAGGGTGGTAAATTTCCAGATGGTCTTCATTCATGACTCGGTTGCGATATTAGGAAACAGAGAAGCATCATTTTAACAAGTTAGTTACCTGGGAAAAGGTACATTGTGCATCCTACCTTTATAATATTTGGTGATCACCATACAGATGGATTTCTGGCTAATGCTTATAGAGGAGTTAAGAGTGGCTGCATGAACATGGAAGTTTTTGTCTTCTTTAAATACATACCTTGATTTAGTTCTTAGTCGTTTTGAAACTTTTCTCCTTAGGTGTTTTGAAGAAGATTCTTGGAAGAAAGACTGCTTGTTTTTAGCATTTTATTATTTGTACTTTTTCTTATTCAGCACTGTCTTATTTTATTTTGTATTTTAATTTTTCTCTATTTCCACATATTTTCAGATAGTTGCAGAGGACCAGTTTTGTGGCCACCAAGGCAATGATATGTACGATGAAGAAAAAGTAAAGTACACTGTGTTCAAAGTATTGAAAAACTCTTCCCTTGCTGAATTTGTCCAGAACCTCTCTCAGACCATGGTGAGTGCCAGTTGCTCTGGTAATGGTTGATTTTGCCTTCCAAGTCCCACCCTCCTTCTTTATAACTTGTCAAGGCGATACCTTTTGGGGTAGGTGTTATGTCTAGTCACCTCCTTCCCAAAAGTGAGTTGAGCAATTGGAGCTCATTTCCTGTTTGTCTGTGCCTGTGTCTGCCCTGTGACCTAATCCTTTAACTGAATATGCAGTGAAGGAAGTTCACTGTGAATGTGAGTCTTCTCTGTAGTAACTGCTCCTCCTGCTCCCCCCACCTTTTTTTTTTTTTTTTTTTTTTTTTAATAAAAAAAATGGGCACTTGAGTCTTAAGATTCTGAAGGAAGGTCACTGTTGCCTAAATCAGCAGGCATAGGTGTCATAGCATTTTTTGGTGTGGTTTCAGCACGATTACATGGTACAGAATTAAAAGGTGAACTGATTTTCTGTTAATTAAATTTAAATCCACCTCCCCCCCGCCCCCTCCCCAGGGATTCCCACAAGATCAGATCCGATTGTGGCCGATGCAGGCCAGGAGCAACGGAACAAAACGGCCAGCCATGCTAGACAACGAAGCCGACGGCAACAAAACCGTGAGTGTCACTGACAGTCGCACGTTCTGTGTGTCTGCTGTGGACACGGCAGCATGTCTCCCATTTTGTCCACTTAGATCCGTGTTCCTCATTGCAAGACTGTAGATTTTCACTATTCACTTCTCCATGTAAATTTTCTAAAATCGGCATCTCTTTTGGAACTAGATGATTGAACTCAGTGATAACGAAAACCCTTGGACCATATTCCTGGAAACAGTTGATCCGGAACTGGCTGCTACTGGAGCAACATTACCCAAGTTTGATAAAGATCGTAAGTGCCCACCTAACACCCGACCACCTTCAAAGCAGGAGTGGTGGGTTCCTGGGCTGTCGTCGTACTCACACAGGGTTGAGCATTGTTCCCTTGCAAAGCAATCTCGGTCATTCCAACATTGCTCATTAAACCCCTGTCATGGTCTAGGCTTCTTGATGAAGTGAAGTAGGACTGGACATGGGTTGTCGTGTCCTGGGAAAAGGACAGAAGGTAGCCTTGTTGAGTCATCACATTCCATCTTTTGTCTTGGCTCTCATGTTTTGCTGATCATATTGGACTTTTATATATCAGACAGACTATATACAGCAAGGGTTGCAAACATTTTTTGTCCAGGGCCAGATAGTAAATACAGTTGACTTCTCAATAACACAGGCTGGAACTGCAGGGGCCTGCTTATACATGGATTTTTAAAATTAGTACTGTACTTTTTCTCTCCTATATTTTCTTTAACAACCTTTTCTCTGGCTTTATTGGAGGAATGTAGTATAAGGTACATGTAGAAAATATGTGGCAATCAATTACATTATCCATCAAGTTTCTGATCAACACTAGACCATTAGATTTTGAGGGACTCAAAATTACACACAGATTTTCAATTCCTTGAAGGTTTCCGTAGTCCCTGATTTGTTGTTAACAGGCAATTGTATGTCATTTGTTGTGGGCCCTGTGGTTTCTGCCTGACTTTGTAGCATAAAACTGGCCGCAGAGGATGTGTAAAGGGGTGAGCGCAGGCTGTTCGTGCAGTGGTTGACTGGCGCATTGCAAACTGAGTTGTTGCTGGTTTGATTCCTGTTCAGAGCATATGCCTGGGTGGGAGGCCTGTGTGAGGAAACAGATCTGTTTCTCTCCGTTTCTCTCCCTTCCCTTTCCCTCTGTCCAAAAAAATAAATAAATAAAATCTTTTAAAAAAACTTTAGATTGGTCAAAGTTTACTATAGAGTCTATTGTTACTGCTTTGTAAGTGGTCGCCTCTTTAGTGAAGAATTACAACCATTGGCATATATTGCCATGACAACACTCAACCATCTAGTTAGTTCCAGGTCCTAAACCCTTCCCCCTCCTAAATTCACTGCCCCTCATCTCACCCTCACTGCATCCCATGGAGTCTTTCCCAGGGCTTTGATGTTTGGAGTGGTGCTGCAGTCACAGGCCTCAAGTGGCACAGTAATTTTAGGTGCAGTAAGCTGACATTTCAGTGGCTTACTAAGTCCACTATTACTGATGTTTTAGCAGTGTATTGAGTATTAAGATCCTAACGAAACCTGGTTTTGAACCTTGTAGATGATGTGATGTTATTTTTGAAGATGTATGATCCCAAAACACGGAGCTTGAATTACTGTGGGCACATCTACACACCGATATCCTGTAAAATTCGTAAGTTTACTGCACTCACCTTCTTAGTTGATTCTGCTAAAGCCTTGGTGTGTTACAGCTTTGGATTCTTTTCTTTCTCCTAGGTGACTTGCTCCCGGTTATGTGTGACAGAGCAGGATTTGCCCAAGATACTAGCCTTATCCTCTATGAGGTTCGGATGGTTTATTTTTCCATAGTCAGCCTATTGTTAGTGGTTTAGAGAGGGATTTCGTTGCCTGTTTTGCTAACCCTGAATTTGTTATGGGTGATGTGTACAGCTAAGGTGACCTTGAGTTGAGTGTCACGTTTGTAGATTTGTGATTTTACCAACTTAGCATGGATCCGTGATGATTCCATCTTTATGGATACTACTATTTGCCGTTAGCATTTTAACTTAATTAAAATATAGGGCTGACAGACTGGGATGTAGAGAAAATACATACAGTATATGACCATATTAAATATGCAAGTGTTGCATTATAACTGTTTCATTTCTTTACTCTAGGAAGTCAAGCCGAATTTAACAGAGAGAATTCAGGACTATGATGTATCTCTTGATAAAGCCCTTGATGAATTAATGGATGGTGATATTATAGTATTTCAGAAGTACGTATTTTTTGAAGGATGTTATCACTTTATGCAAATGTCAGTTTTTATCTTGAGTCCTATAATGAGAAACAAAATTGTGTGTCTAGACCTGGAGACACATTTTGTTTGAAGTTCCTCACAATGCTGACAGAAGTTGGCTCTGTCTGGGTTTTGTAATTAGGGGTGGTGAGCATTTCCATTATTTAATGCTCTAAAGTCCTAAAAGTGTCTACAGTGAGCATGGTAACTATTACCAGGGTGGCAAAAGTCTTTATGATAAATAGCAAGACTGCTTTCCTTCCCTCAAAACACAGGACATTCCTTAGAATGCACGTACTTAGGGAATTGATTTAAACTTGCCTATAAAACCAGCAGGTCTGTGGTCTTAGTCCAAAAGCAGCCTGGAGTTACCTGTTCCTTGCTCGTCAAGCGTCGGACCAGGGTAGTCCTGGCACAGATTGTGGGCAGGCTGAGGAATGCAGTGGCCCAGAGCAGGGCCGGCACGCTTTTGTCCTAAGGGCCAGGCAGTCGGTGTTTGGGGCTTAGTGACTGCTCGATCCTACTGCCTGTGCCCGAAAGTGCTGCCTACAGAGTCCTGGACTGACAACAGGCTCTGCCACGTGCCAGCCATGTGGACCCACCCTTCCACCTGAGTCCTTCCCCGTCTGTTGAGGAGAGGGCACCGGCTTTTGTGTTAAGATCCAGGGTGGGAAGCCGCACTGTGTGTGGCTCAGAACATTCCTTCTGTAGGTGATTGCCTTCCTTCGTTGTCCCTGTCTTACCAAGATGGCTGGGAGGACCCCTAGCCTCCTAAAATTATGACCCTGAGCTTATATCCACAGCTATAGGTGTCAGTGTTGCT
>PVJI01013916.1:15720-46152 GCA_004026765.1 Micronycteris hirsuta | reverse complement strand
AACAAAATAGAACCAGAGACATTGAAATTTAGAACATTCTGGCAGTAACCAGAGGGGAGAAGGGGGACAAGGGTATTCAGGAACTGCTATAAAGGACACATGGACAAAACCAAGTGGGAGGGGGGAAGCAAGGGAGGGAGATGGGTTTGCCTGGGGTGGGGTGGGGGGAGGGTAAATGTGGACAACTGTAATTGGACAACAATAAAATAATAAAAAAAAATTTCATTTATTGATTTTAGAGAAAGGAAAGAGGGGGGAGAGAGAGAGAGAGAGATTGAAATATGTTGTTCCACTTAGTTATGTATTCACTGGTTGATTCTGTATGTGTCCTGATTGGAGATTGAACTGGGAACCTTGGCATATGGGGATGACTCTCTAACCTACTGACTGGAGCATATTTATGGGATTTTTGATTAGTGTCTTCTTTCCCAGTAAACTGTAAGTTTCATGAAGACAGGAAATCTGTTTAAATTACACCTTAATGCATTCTTAGCATAGACAATGCCGGGCATATTAGTTAGTCAATAAATATTTTCTGAATGAATGAAAAAATAGATTGATTCTGGGTTACAAAAATATCTTTAATAAGTAAAGGCATTCCATGCCACTATGTATTCCTATGGGATTTCTCAGAAGACAGTTGGGGTCACAAATCCTTTCTCTATATGAATAATTATATATTTTGGTGAGTTAGAAAAGATAAATGGGAGGAGAAAATGAGGGCAGAGAGAAACGTCTGTAGGGAGGAAGGATAGGCAGTTTTCATCAGATTACTTTTGCATACCCTTATGAACTAAAAAGTGATGGGTTATTATGATTTTGGACAGCTTGTGGAAATCAACTCATTTGTCTTTTAAACTAGTTTTCTCATGAATTAATTTCCTTAAAATTATTAAAATGAAAATTAAGTTCCCTTGCAGTGCTTTGACCCTTTTTCCACTAATCATTTCTACGTTGGCATACAGGCATTCTTTGCCAAGTCTTAGAGTTCTTAAAAAAATGGAAGAGTTCTGGCAACCTTTATCCACTGCCACACATTATCTCAATTGCCATTTCTGCCCGAAACCCAAGATTCTTGTTCATTTCAGTTGAATGCTTTTGCTAAGCATCAGATGACATTTACTTGTACAAATGAAAGCTAGGATTTCAGGAAAATCTAATCTAACATCCTCCAACATCTATCATTTCAAGTGACCCACACTAAAGAGTAGCACGCGCACCCTAGCTCTCCGACACTGAGTGGGGATATCAGCTAGCAGTCGGGGCCCTTTACCCAAATGCCTTGTATCTGGCAAATGAAGACAGTGACTAGTCCTGCCTATACATCAGCAGACAGTGACATCCTGAAGCACAGTGATTATAATCATGGTAGCCCTTACCTTACCTGTAGTCAAGTGTAGCCTTGGGTAATAAAGATGGAAAACAGGAGTACTAAAGAAAATATACCTACAGAGGGGCTTTTACTGAGTTGCCAAGGGTGTCAAGCTTCTTTTCCTTCTCTCTGTTCATCACCTCTTCATGGTTGAAGGCCTGAAAGCCTAATGACAGGAGATGGACATGCCACAGACAGAAGTGGCCCTTGGACCCTGGAGGTCACTGTGTGATGGTGTGTGTGAGGAATGTGCATCCTTTTTACGTCTTTGTTCCAGTGGACATGGTCCACTGGCAAATCCTGTTGCACTAAGATCGGAGGGTGCAGATAACCCAAACATAATCCAGACATGTGGACATTGTTTTCTTGACACGGCATTCTGAATCCAAAGTGTACCACCCCTCTCAAAAAATAAACAGGACTTGGTTTCTTCCTGCGTGTAGAACTCTAGATCTGTATGTCTCTCTCAGTTTTTCAGTCTCTAACTCCTTCTCTCTGTCTCTGTTGCTTTCAATCTCTCTCTGTGTCTGTGTCTCTCTTCTTATGTCTTTATCAACTAAATATCCTTACAGATATATTTTTATATATACATATATATTTATTTCCTAGATATTGTGTGCACATTATCTGTAGATACAATTGATATATCTATCTATATCATGTAGGATATGTATGCAGAAGATATACATATATATCCTAAATACTCATAATCCCCAAGTAAAAGAAAACTCTGAACTCCATCTGTCATTGTGTCACTGAATGGGCAACTCTACCTTTTATGGGGGAAGACAATACTAGTTTTGTCAGAAATAGTGGGAGGACGACTTAGAGTTTATGAATGCGTGTTAGAATGGACTCGGTGCCCTCAGTCTGGCTTCCCTGCCCATGGACTCAGTCATAGTCACTGTATCGACAACTTTGGTTCTCTGTATCAGCTCTTGGGCTCCACCTTTGAAACCCGTCCTGTACTCCTGTTATTTGTTGTTAACTTTGGACTGTGGATTATCTTCTGTTCTCTACCCACTCACCTGGACCTGGCTTTTTGTATGTGCCTCGGCTCCCAGATCCATCTTCCCTTGGGTGCTGATCCCAGTGCTGTGAAGCCCCTGGGAGGCAGTGTCAGGCAGTTATACTCAGAAACCCTGGTGTTTCCAAGGACCCACCCAATCCTCCAGTTACAGCTTATTTTAGGGGAGTACAGAGCCCTCCTTGGGCATCTTTAGAAGGTGTACCTAGGCTCAGTGCCTGGATTCTCAGGACTTGATGACTCAACTCAAAGCCTCAGAACTCTCTAGAGGTCACAGAGGGACATGCCATGCTGACAGTGAGCCCCATGGCCTCCTCATGCCACAACCAAGTGCAGTCACATTCTAGTGTATAGCCTGGGACACCTACTCCTTCTAACATTCCTGTTGCCTTGAGCCTGCAATAGATGCACTGGGAGCAATTCACCTGCAACTCAAAGACATTGCTGTGCCTTCTCCTGCAGGTTCAATTGCATCAGGACATATGGAACATATGGGCGTTTGATCCCAGGGAGATGATGTGGTTTGCTATGTATTTGGTGAAAACAGCAGATTTAAATAAAACTTTTCTTCCAGATTAATAAGCTTCTATTACAGGACTTCCTGAACCTTTTAGCATCACTAAGGCTGGACACAAATTTGGGTTGGACTTGGTGTAAGTTTTGCCTAGAGGTGGAAAAATGGCCAGCTGTACCATGTAGTTTCAAAGTCTTAAGTCATAGTGTTGTACAGGGCTAACGGGCTTGATTTTGAACATCTGGAATGAGTTCTTCTCTTTCTTTTCTTATTTTAATCTCTCAGCAACCACTCTTACATGGTCTGAACACTCTCAGGCAGAGGCTGTTCCCATCAAGACTGTACTCATCACCTGTGCTGCCCAGGTCCTGCTCCTGTTGGTATCCACACCAGTTTGGAGGGCAGGTTCTGGGTTCAGACTACTTGCATTCGAGTCCTACCCCCGGTGTTCACTCATCGTGTGGAGTTATGCATATCATTTTACCCCTGAGCCTCAGTTTCCACATCTATAAAGTGGCAATAATAGCAGTGGGCCTATATGGGACAGAACAGGGCCCGGCACGAGGGATGCCTACAAAATATCAGCTGTTGTTATTAGCACTGTCATCACGACCAGTCTCCCCTCATGGATCAACCACACGTCCAATGTGTGACTTGACTCTCATTGGTCTGGAGTTTTAATCTGTCTGTCTTGTATAATCTACACCGACAGTCCAGTAAAACTGCCGCCAGTTGCTCTAAAAGGATCTGTCTTGATATGCCACGTGGGGAGATTCTCATGTAATGAGAGCTGAACTTGGATCAGAACATCTGAATTTGGAGCAGTTATGGCATTTACCTCTGCCACCTCTGGGCACCTCTGCACTATTCCTGCAGTGTCATCAGGGCCCCTGGCAGTTGACCAGTATCTGCTATATCTTATGGACCTCCAGGATGCTTTCAGGCCTGCCACAGCTGAGACCGGAAGTATGCTCTCTAGCATGGGAGCTTCAGAGCACCATCCCAGAACAAAGCGATATGTGACTCCTCCCCTACGGTTTATACACCAAGAAGTTGGAGGACTTCTGGGGGCTTTTCCTGTGGACAGTGAACACCAGAAGTTGTCCTCATCTTTTATTGCCTTCAAACAGAGTGCCATTTGATGCAGCAAGCCCACCTGTGCCCTGGTCACTTGTGCCAGCAGCCTTGTGCAGGGTATGAGGAGTGTTGTATAGAAAGAGTCAGTGCCTGTATCTAGTCCACTGGATGATGGTGTCCCGAAAGAACCATCACAGAAGCCCACATTCTACCTTCGAAGAATTTAAAATCACCACCAATCAACTCTGATTAGCTCTTTGATCCGTGGGTTAATGGCAGGAGGGAAGCTGAATGCATAGTCCACCTGATCCTGCATCAGTGTGATTTTTGCTGGTTTGAACCCAGCTGTTTCTCACTCCAAATCTTAGAATTTTTTTATTGCACCTCACTTCTTTTTTTCAAGGATACAGCTAATATTCACCCTCAAAGAGACCCACTCCCTAAAAGGACATAAATAATTTAACTTATACCAGTACAACATTTGAGATGGCCTTTGGTGAGTAGGTGGAATTTAGTCTCAAGGAAATGGGAAAGGGAAAGGATATTTCAGGCAGAAGGAAGAGAGTGAGGACAGGCATGAGGCAGGACACTGGAGAGCATGTCTGGGAATATGTGTGGGTGGCGCACTGGCTCAGGGAAAGCAGCTACACTACTCCCTGAGATGTAATGGTTGTGTAGCATGTGGACTAGCAGAAAGGACTGGGGGTGAAATGCCCACATGGTAGTGGTGATTGTGCATTGCAGATGGATTATGTTATTTTTTTTCCTTCTTCCAATTTTTTCCTTATGTAACCTGCATGTCCTCCTGCCTTGCCTGTGAATCAGTCAACTATTTCTCTCCCTTTTTAAAAGAGGTTTTGTTTATTTACCCTTAGAGAGAGAGGAAAGAGAGGGAGAGAAACATTGATGTGCATCGATCGGTTGCCTCTCACACAACCCAAGTGGGGACTTGGCCTGTAACCCAGGCACGTGCCTGATGGGGAATCGAACTGGCAACATTTTGGTTCAAAGGCCAGAGCTCAATCCACTGAGCCACACCAGCCAGGGCAGCCTACTGTTTCTCCTACTGCCTCTTGTGTCATTGTCACTGCTCTACTTCGGGCCCTGCTTCATGACTCCTCTGTGCTGCTGACATCCTTTGCCTACAAGCCATGCTTTTGTATGCTTTGCCCAGGACCCTACTTCAGGACTGCTGCGCATCATGTTCCTGAGGCCTCAGCCAATCCAGGCACTCTCCTCACAGCTCGTGGCTTGGCCAACCCCCAGCAGCCCCACCCTTACACCTCTCCCCCTCTTGCCACTGTACTGCATGCTGCGGTTCACCACTCATCTTGTCATTACACCACCCTTGTGAGTCTCTTTGGAGTGGCCCCTTAAAGAGTTGCTTTGGGCCCCAAGGGAATCCAGCTCTTTTACTGTTTCCCACAGCAGCCTTTTCCCAGGGCATGCACACACCATTAGAGTGGTAGAGTTGGGTGGTTCAGTGATTGCTATGCATCTGGCCATTATTCCAGGTGCTGGGACACACAAAGACAGGAGAATCTAAGTCTTGCTGTCATGGAACTCACATGGCAATGGGGGTGGGGGGCTGCCCATAAACAAATCAGCCAACTAACACGAATCATGAGATTTCAGGTGATGAGATGTGCTGTGAAGCACATCAGTACGGTCAGGAAAGTTGATGGCCAAAGCGAATACTATGAGGGAAAGGATGTCAGCTTCACATGCCCAGTCTCTACCTGCAGAAGCTTTCTTTAATAAACATATAATAAAAAATGTTTTATTTTTCAATTGGTAGTGTATTAGGGCATGTTTGTGAACTTGAAAGTAGGAGTGGGAAAGTTGCAAATATTTATTCTATTTTTATGTGAGAACCCCCTTTGGGAAAATCTGATGTTACTTATAGGTTGTGATTTGGCAACTTATACACAGAAATATATGTTATGAAGTTATTGCACTGGAATGATTTTAAGAGCTAATTTACTGTTGGAATTCTAGATTCACATATTGCTCCCAGAGCTGAGCTGAGCGCTTGCAATCTTGGCTCATTACCTTGTGTTTCCCTTTGTGTTAATGATAGTACTAATTAGCTGCAGGTGTCTTTATTTCCCCCTTTAAGGAATAGGGGTTTCACCTGGCTTAATTCCAATTAAGGTATTTACCTTTTCTTTATGCAAATTCTCCCAGCAACTGCAAGTATTCAAGTATGTTTCGCTTCCAGCTAAGATTGTGCTGTAAAATAATCAGTGCTATTAATGGTAGCATCCAGTGCTCACATGAGAAGCCATTCTTAAATACTACTGAGAGAAATAAAGTTTGGTGCATTTTCCCAAAGGGTTAGCAACTGGCGAGCTGGGAGAAAACAGGCTGATTTGGAGTGTTTTGCTGATTTCTGTGGTGCAAATACTCTTCTCAAGGCCAATTTCCCGGCACCAATGTGATGTCACTGAATGCAGAGTTGGGGAGACATGTGTGCGTGTGAGCCACCTCTTCTGGATGGCGATTTAGGGGGCAAGGCCCACTAAATTCATGTCTAGGAGTTTATTCCTAAGGAAATATTCAGCCGCACACAGATTTATATATATTAATATTCATTACAGTTTTATTTTTGATTGGCGAAAAACTGACAATAGTCTAAATGTCTGCTAAGAGGTCAATACTTAAGTAAATTGTTGGGTATCTTATTCAATAGAATTGTGTGGCCATCTAAGATCCCATTTCTAAGGAAGATTTAATTATCTGGAGAAATGACTATGTTAGTTAAAAATCAAGAAATAATATATTTTCTGGTCCCCAATATATTTTAAGCGTATTAGAAAAAAATATAGCAAATGTTCATAATAGTTATCTGTGAGTGGGGAGATTATGGATGGTGGGTTTTTTTATACTTCTTTTTTTTTTTTCCCATGTGCTGCCACTCTTTTTTATACTTTTATATATTTTCCAAAGGAAAAAAATATAATTGTAAAAAACAATTATGCTATAAGATTATATTTAGGTTTGAGGGGATAGTTTTTTACTACTCATTGCTTTACATTTTACTTCATGAGGGTAACAAACATAGTTTCAAGATGATTTATATTTAAATAAAAAAACACATTGATGATTATAATGACAAATATTAGTATAGTGCTTTTTAGTTAGAAACTTCCAAACAGAAACTACAGTACAAAGGTTAGTCCTTATAATATATATATCACCTTCATAACTGATGGAGTTACTATAAACATACATATTTCTCCTACAAATAGATTTTTTAAAAAGAAAATATGAGTTGTGTACAATGGGATTTTAATTACTTTAGGGCCATACTTTAAAAAATCAAGGTAAAATTCTTATACAGTTAACTATACGTCTTAAGTATAATAATTAATTTTGATAAATGTATTCACATATGTGACTGTCACCCCAATCAAGATGGAGAACATTTCCATCATTCCAGAAAATTCGCTAATATAGGGGCATAGTTTGAAGTATAGAGACTACTTTTGATTGTAAAAATAATTGCAGTCAGAAATCTGGCTTAGTCATGCCAGTAAATTATAAAGATAGGTCTCAATACATTTTACCAGCATCTTAACCAAACAAGTAATTTTATTTAACATTCCTGGCAGCCAAACATGGTCCAATGCCCATGGGCTTATCAGCAGTGCCAAAATCATTCAGAGGAAAACTTTGCTCCTTAGGCAGCAAAAGCTTGCCGATTAATTTAACAATGAGTTAATTATAATAGCTTCTCATAATTAGTCCAAGGCAGGAGGTTTCATTTCATTTACATCAAACATGTTCATCACTGGTATCTTTTGGGCCCAGAAAGCAATCTTTGTTTTCCTGTTGAAATGGACTAATACCACCTGAAGAGACCTGGACTGAAGCAAGAACAGTACAGACTTAATTTTCATTCATTCAACAGATTAAACTTTTACTGTGTGTAAGGAACTGCTAAGAACTGGAGTTACAGCAGAGATCAAAACAGACAAAATCCTTTTCCTTACAGACAAAAATGACCAAAAAACCCGTCGGACAAAATCGAACCACAAAACCCCTCAAATCAGTTTATGATTTAACATCAGGTAATGAGAAGTCTGTAGAAAAATAAAGCAAGGTAAGGGGCTAGGGAGTGATGGGGGTGGGGGCCAGAGTGTTGTTTTACTGCGATCATGGAAAGCCACTCTGCAGAAGTGATATTTGTGAAGAGGTCAAGGAAAAGGAAGGAATGACCCTATGTAGGTTTGTGGAAACAGCAAATTCTTAAGCCGTGAGGTGAGAATGTGCTTGAAGCTTCCAAGAATGGCAAGGATGCTAGGGAAGGAAGGGGGCCACATCATCAGATCATATAGGACATTCGAGGCCACGGTGAGGACTTTGGAACTGGGAATGTGGGAATTACGTGGAGTCTTTTTTTTTTTTTTTTTTTAACCAAAAATGAGTATATTTTATTCTGGAGGTATCTTGGTTACCTCAAAAATGATAAAGCTAAAAAGGTTTTCATCATTTACAGAAATGGATATCAAAAACTGAAGTTGATTATAAAAATATAAAGAAAATTACATTCCTGTATGAATTTTTTAACCAACTTTTATTCAGGAATAATTTTAGATTTGCAGAAAGGTTGCAGTGGTGTGCAGAGAGTTGCTGTCTGGCCCTTCTCCAGTTTTCCCTATTGCTAACCTTTCACATCACCACGGTTCATTTGGCAGGACTAGGACATTGACACTAATATATTACAATACTATTCATTAAACTCCAGATTTTATTAGGATTTTGTTAGTTTTTCCATTAATGTTCTCTGTATCCCAGGATCCAATCCCTAGTCCCATATTGCATGTAGTTGTCACGTCTCCCTGATTTCCCTTGGTGTGTGACAGTTTCTCAGTTGTTCCTTGTGTTTTATGACCTTGACTCTCTTGAGGGGAACCGGTCAGATCTGTAGAGTATGCTCCAATCTGGAGTAGTCTGTTGCTTTTCTCATGCTTGGACTAGGGCCCTGGGTGTTTGGAAAGTATGCCACAGAGGTGAAGTTCCCTTCTCGTCACATCATGTCAAGTGTTACCTGATATCCGTATGACCTCGCTGGGTTTGTTAGTAGGTTAAGGTGGGTTTTCCAGATTTCTCTACCGCAGAGTAGCGGTAGTCCCCTTTTCCTACTCTATTCTTTGGTATCCAGCTCACCCTCAGGAAAAGAGGGGTAGTAGGAATTAAGCTTCTTTGCAGTATTTTAAGCACAAGAGCAATGCAATTCTATTTATGCGTTAGCAGAGTCACTCTGTGTAGAGAGCAGACTGTAGGAGCAAGAGCAGAATCAGGGAGACTAGGCAGCATCCAGGCGAGAGACGGCAGCTTGGACAAGAGTGAGCGTGGTTGAAACAATGAGAGTGGTTAAAATCTGTGTATGCTGAGATAGAGCATACACAGATTACATGACCTTTTCCACATCGCTGCCTCTTGGGTAATGATAGACATTATCTTGTTTTACTTATTACAACATCACTTCCTGGAAGGTCAGTGCTCTGTTTTTATAGTTGTTGGGTATTATAATTATTGTTGATTGACTCATTTGCATTCTCAAAGTAAGCCTAACTGGTTTCTTAAGCCAAGCAACAAATGTCACAGATTTTAAAGAGAGAGAATAAGTAGCACGAAAATTAAGGTCCTCTGGGCCAGGGAAGTTAATTTCTTTAGGTGCTTCATATTCTTTGTGAGTATGAGTTTCAAGGTTCACAAAAAAGCAAGAATATAGCTTTATTTTTCTATAAGTGAACTTAGATTTTATCTTAAATATATATTTTTTCTGATGTAAAAAACTTAGTCCACCCTGACTGGTATGGCTCAGTGCATTGAGTGCTGGCCTGTGAACCGAAGGGTTGCCAGTTCAATTCTTAGTCAGGGCACGTGCCTGGGTTTTGGGCCAGGTCGCTAGTGGGGGGCATTTGAGAGGCAACCACACACTGATGTTTCTCTCCCTCTCTTTCTCCCTCCCTTCCCCTGTCTCTAAAAATAAATAAATAAAATCTTAAAAAAAAAACTTAGTCCAGTTATATCTATGTCAATTCAGTTCCTTAGGTGATTACATTAGTCATTTCCTATATAAACTCATGTAAATCTAGGCTTTCCCCCTCATTCCTCTCCTTCTTCCTGATATTGATCCTCAAAACTGCGGAGATTTGTGAACATGCTGCTGTAGATGTGGAGGAGAGGATGGAACTCTTTCTGGATCTTGATGTGTTGAGATCTTGTTCCATCTCCCATGACATAAAGGTCTTCGGGCATGTCCTTCTCCACACCGGCCATCTCCTAAGAAATAACTGCATTCTCATCAGCTCCCCCGAGGGGGTGTACATGCTGTTGGCAGCGTCTCCTCGTTCAGCCTTGAGATGTCTTACAGGTCTACTAGTAGACCCTTTTAGAGCAAGTGGTATTCGAGCCTCCTCCCTCCAGGGCTCCTGCAACCTGCAAATGTTCTAGCATCTCCCACACCAAGCACTGTCTCTCCTTACTGGGATTTGGTCCCTAAATCAACATTTAAACTTGTTCTCTTCACTTTTCCCAGTTTGTAGATGACTCTTGTAGACGGCAGGGAGGCAAAAGGAAAGGAAATGGAAGACGGACCCACTCAGGTTGTATTCTCCCAATCTTGTTTTTTCAGGAGCTGGGTCTTTGGAAAAGTAAAATCAAAATTCTACTTATTTTGTATGTATTACGCATTGAGAGGCTGCCGTAGAGGCCGGGGTGCAGGAGAGGCCGGGGTGTCATTTGAAGGGTTGGGGAGAAGGGTGTGGGAGTAAAATACTGACTGGCCGGGCAATGTATGGGCTGGCGCTTCGTGCATCGCCCGCCACAGAATGATTTCATGTGCTCTTTGTATGGTTTCTGTGAGTTTTATCTTCTCATCAGAAACTTTGTTAAGAGAAGTTACAAAAAATTATCGAAGTTTGTACAGATAGTACGTGGTGGTTGAACCTGGAATCCAAAGGCAGATCTGTTCTGACACCAAAGCCCACGCTTCACCCGTCACAGCTCACAGTCACACTCACATACTAATATTTTCCTCTATGCGAGTGGCCCGGAGCATTTCATGGGGGCAATGAGTGGGCGCGTGCTGTGCATAGGAGCTATTGAGGGCCCCTGCCTGGTCAGTAGCTGCCTAACATCTGTCTCTTTTTTCAGATTTCAACCTTCAACCAGCAATTATTGAATGCTCATAATGTGATGCAGGGATACAAGAGCGGACAAGCCAGTTCTTGCCCTTAAGGAGGTTAAAGACAGGAAGCAGAGAGAGACAAGTCAAAAAAGAACTAAAATACAGCCTAGTGAAGTGCTATGAATAAAGGGAAACAGCTTGCTATGAGAGACTCAGAAGGAGCCCGACTCTGCCCTGGGGGATCTGCAAAGGCTTCCTGGAAAGTTTGGGATTTACAGCACAGGGCTAGCTGTACAAGAGGGTCCCATGGGCTGTGGGGTGGTGCAGGATGGAATGCTATAGCCCATTACAGACCTTCCAGATCTTTTTGTAAGTCATGTTCTCCCCGTACTCCTTCAAAGCAAGGGGAACTGAGCTGCAGCGAGGCAGGGCCGAGGGAGGCCATCTATTCTCTGGCCCACCCTCTAAGATAATGGAGTCCTGTCTGTAACCAAAGGTTGGCTGTCCCTCGTGTCTGCTGTAACCGTCCCCCAATGAATACTGCACCCTCTGCAGCCAAAGCTACCACTACTTCTTATTGATTGCCTCTGAAAAGGCTTCTACTGTTTGGCATCCAGCCTGCTCACCTTCTAGCCTGTGGAGTTCTTTTCATTGGCTTTGCCTCCCCTCTGGCCTGAACTAGGCTGCATTTGTGAGGTAAACACCACCGGGGCAATCAAATGCCACAGAAATACAGCAGAAAGATGCAAAGCAAACTACACCATTTCTTCCTCCCGGGATTTAGAGGCCCTGGGAAGAGCCAAGGGGAGGATGCTGCCGGTGACTGCTTATTCTTACTTGAACAGGCAGTGTTTAAAAGAAAGAAAAGAAATGTAGTTATTTTAGAAATTCGGCTTTTCCCTCCATTCTCTCCCTGCTGCAGGCTCCTATTCAAAGACTCATTTTCTCCCTCAGACATTTCAGCGTCTGAATTTATTTCACATAAAAAGCATGACATATGTTTTCTTTTTAATATACTTTTTAAGGTGACAGTGAATTTCCTCAATTTCCAGCATTTTCTGCTCGTCGCTTTGGCAGGGGAACAGAGAGCAAACTCAAGCAGGTGCGGCTGCCAGAAGGAAGCCCAGGGCTAGCGACAGGACGGTGGTGCTTGTCTCTGGGGTTTGAAGGCGCCGGTGGAGCATCTTACCCCAATGTGCGGGCTTTTCTGCTTCCGGGGACAGCGAGTCCCTGAGGCCTGGGAAGGACAGAATGTGATTCAATGGCCTGCATGCTGGGCTGGGCTTCAGGGAGGCAAGTGTCTGGTACTGTCTCTGGGGAGGGATCTGGAGCAAGTCCCTCCATCCCTGGCCGTTTCAGGACATGGGCTTTTGAATCTGAGCCCGCTACAAGCACTTTATCGCCTTCAGAAATGTGGTGGTAGATGGAGGCTAGACTCCAAGTGACTGACTTTAAGAAAGCCCCAAACAGAAGATACAGATTCGTGAAAATACTGGTGAGGAGAAAAGGGAGTGTTGTTCCTTTATGGAACAGCATCTAAACTATGATTTCATTAAAAAATGAATGTGCTGTATGCCTTCTCTATGGGCGATACATGGAGTTGTCGGGAAAAAGGAAATACAGAATTTGTTGAGTGACCTTTGTCCTCTGTTACCTCATTGAGTCTTCACGACAACTGTATATTCAGGGGTCCCCAACTCCTGGGCCGCAGACTGGACAGGTACCGGCCCGTGGCCTGTTAGGAATGGGCTGTGCAGTGGGAGGTGAGCAGGGGGTGGGGCAAGTGAAAGGCTGGGGACTGCTGTCTGTAGATAGTGTTATTTCTATTTTGGAGGTGAGGAAATTGAGGCAGAGAGGTGACGTAATTAGCAAGTTAAGTACCTTCTAGTTGTCCAAGGTCTGGGCAGGTGCTGGGAGCCGCCTCAGTGCCTCGGGCGGTGTTTCAGGACTCCGAGGTTTGAGATGGGGCTTTCCTGCCTGTGGCCTCGGCAGTCACTTCCCTCTTCAGGGGCTGGCTCTCAGGATCACCTAGTCTTTCTGGCTTCACAGGGTTGTTGCGACAACCATGGCCAGGAGATGACATGGGGAAGTGCTTTGTAAATGACAGCGCGTTATACAAATACCAGAGGGAGTCATTATCACTTCGTTGCCACTGAACAAGGCACACCTGTGCATGAAGTGCTGCGATGTCTAGCTAAGGGACTTGCCATATAGTTTGTCTTCTGCAGCAGAACACCAACTGCAGCCTCTTGTCACTGGGCACATGCCACACTCTGGTCTGTTTGTTTTACACCGATGCAAAGCGCAGCCCATATGGTAGGCACTTAGTGCCCATGAGGAGGGTGTGTGGGGTAATCTTTAAGAGCACAGCTGTTGGAGCCAAATTTCCTTACTCTGTTCCTCTGCCACTTGGCCAGCTTTGTGACTCTGGGCAAATCACTTAACTTCTCTGTGTTTTCTAATCCGTAAAATGGGGCTGATAATACTACCTGTCCCACATGATTGCTGTGAGGAGTCAATGAGTCAATTCACCCACAGCTCTTAGAACGATGCGTGGATCATAGTGAGTGCTGTAGAGGTGCTGTCTGGCTATTACACTAGCTGGTTGGTTTTGACCAATCTTGATAGAATTTTCAGGAGCCACCCATCGGTGGCAATGGTGAGTTTTGCGGTATAGTGCTATAATATAGAAGGCACCAGGTCACTGGCTTTCCCTGCAGATAGCGTTCCTCATGGCTCACTGAGAAGTGACTTCTGTGAATAATTTTCCATGTGGAACAAGTGCTGTGCCAAGCCTGGTGAAGAGCTGGGGGAGACCCTGCCCCGTTTGGCTCACGTCTCTGGCCTCATCTCATGCCATATTATTCTGAAACTCCACATCCGCCCATGATGAAGCCTTTTATGTCTTGCAATGTGACGTGCTCTCCTCTCTCTCAAATGCACCGTTCCTTCGACTTGGAAGCCTCTTTCTTGGCTACCATGGTCTCAGTCCCACCCGTCACCTTGCTCATATCCATCTACGTATCCCTCGGTCTCAGTTTAGTGTAATTTCTTGGGGCAGTTTGTCTTGATGCCCTTAGACTGGTTTGGAAGAAAGTGTTGGGATACAGTACAATCTCTAGTAATGATTGAAATGAAGAGTGTTAGCTCGAAAACTGTAGAGTAACGGCATTTGCTTAACTAATTGTACATTGGTTTTAAGTAAATGATACACTACTTTTTATGTCAACGGAAAGTAACTTATACAGATATTTTTTGCTTATTCAAAATAGCTTACTTAGTTTCTTACTTACACAAATTCTCATTTTCCTTTTTCTCTTTCTCTGTTTGGCTACCCATTCTCTTGTGCCAGTTCTTGACAAAATCAAGACTCACCCTTTTCTTTTCTTTCTTTTTTTTTAAGACACAGTAATTTTAAAGTTTTACACCATTGAAAAATCTAGAAAATGGTGTCAAATGGCTTCTACTCTTCCTTTTAAAATTTTATCTGAAACAGACATGAAAAATTCAGATATTGCTCATTGATTTCAGCCCGCATTTTGTAAATGAAAACAATTAAAAAAAGACAGGAAAATTTATACCTAAGCCTACTAGTGAGGAGTAAACACTGGAATGGATCAAAATGCCTTCTTCCCACTGAAGCAAATGCCTATATATATAAAATTTATTGTTTCTTCTATAAAAAATGAGTGTCCATTTCTTTTCTAGTGCCATGATTGTCTCCATATTGATTAATAAGAACTCTTTATATATTAAGACACTATTCTTTTGTTCTATAGATTTCGAACATTATCATCTTCCTACCTTTTAGCTTTGTTTCTTAAATGAGAAATTAAAAATGTATACAATTGAATATTTCAACCTTGATCTTTTAAAAATATGTTTTAAAATTACTTCTTATTTTTCCTATTTCCAACACATTAGAATAAGAGATAGAAAGGTAATCCAGGATTTTCAGCAAGTTACTAATCAGCCTCTAAATGTTATTGAATCCGATGGTTAGGAAAAAATTATGTCCCATTTACCTATTTGGAAAAAAATCAAGTGGTGGGAAGAGGGAAGGAAATAGGAGTTGGTATCAGTTATGAAGAAAAGTAGCTCTGGGGGTGCCCACTGACTCTCCCTGTTTTGCCTTCCCAGAATGGAAAGGGACTTCGGGTGTCAGAGGTCACGTTGTTCATCCCCTGCCCCCATCCCCAGTGCAGGGGTCCTGCCTGTGTCATTGCCACCGTCCTCTCAACAACTGCCAGAAGAGCCCCAGCTCTCCCACCACAACTGTGGGTGTCAGCCAGAGATACCTTTCGTATGTGGTGCTGGAAATTGCCTGCCTGCAAGTTCCGCACACCAAGCCCAGCTATGCCTATGGGAGCCTCAGAGACAAAGTCGAGAAAAAGTCTAGCTGGGAAAACTTCAACAATGCATAAAAAGCGGATATATCTCATCAGAGATGTCCCTTTTTCAGGACAAACACCTAAAAAGAAAGACAAACATCTTTCTGTGTTACACCTGCCACACAGTGTTGGGACTCACCCCTAGCCTGTTGGTCATCTCCTGGACACCCCAGTGTTTGTCTGTCTCTTGGAGGGACCAGAATTGAGCACAGAAATCTGTGTGAGACCAACAGGTGCAGACATGACATTCTCAAGTCCACGACATTCTCTGCCTGGACCTGTGCCTGCTCAGTCTTGCTTTGTTCTTTTTCATGTTTTCAACCACTGTCCCTGTGTTTCAGGAACTCTAGAGGTGGCATCTTGGATACCTTGCCTTGCCATTACTCCATTCCACCCTTATGGGGAAGTTTTATTTTTTTAATTTGTTTGTCGGGCTTCTTATTGTTGACATAACCATGACAAATCTCTCACTCAGCAGCTTGGCAGGAGCAGGTTTAGGACCATTTATTCGCTTCTCCTCCCCTTTCTCCTAGTTTGAAAGTCCCTGCCTTTTGCTGGCAATGGCAGCAATTTCAACCTGGGTTTGTGGGTCAAGGTTTTGGTTTTGGACCTTGGCCTCACTATCTAGTCAGACGGGTGGCTCGCCTAGAGCCTCCCACTGAGACTTCCCCAGGGTTGCTGGGGAAAGCAGGGCAGGGTAGGGCAGGGTTGGGGTGAAGTCAAGGTGGGGCAAATAGAGGTGGGCGTGACTGGGTTGCATGGGAAACTGACTTGTTTCTCTAAATCAGTTGAACCTGGTGGCGGCAGAGCTGGTAGGTGGCAGAGGTGGCAATGCAGGAAGTAGATTTAACTGAGTCGTAGTCTTGGCTAATTAACTGGGAGACCCTGAGCAAGTCATGTGTGCTCTCCCTGCAGATGACACCGACCAGCATCGCTCACTGCTACCATCTCTCAAGCACTGACTCTGGCACTGTGCCGCTAACAGCTTCACAGGCATCATCTCATTTGATTATAGCAGCAAAGTCATGAGAAAGTCCTATTCCTGTGCTCATTTTACAGAAGAAGAGGTGGTATCCTAGAGAGGTTAAATAAGTTGCCCAAGGTCAAGAAGAAGAGATGGTAACTTAGAGAGGTTAAATAACTTGCTCCAGGTCACAGTGTTTGTATATCGCTCAGCTGGGATTTGAACCCAAGTGGACCCAGTGCCTGTGATCTGAACCACAATGCCATGCACCCCTGCCCCTGCATTGCGTTCAGGTCTATGGGCTGTCAGAATTCATCAGCAGCTCTAGGGTCTTGGGAGGGCCATGTTTAGATCATTTGTCATTTGTGTGACAGCAGCATCCTGGAGCTTGAGTGTTTATGCTCCTCAATTTTCTGCCTCTGTGCTAAGGATGCCCACGTTCTCCTCACCTGTATGAAGCAGCCAGGAAATGCTCAGGTAGCAAGAGTAACTTTCTACCAGAAATGGTCTTATGGCAGTTTTGCTAGCAGCATCTCCAGATTCAGGGATAAAAACCCAAAACAATACCATGTAAGAGTTTCCCTTGAGTGGGAAGCCTCTCCAAAACGTTGTTGGTAATTATTCATGTTGGCTGAGGTTGTTTACTTAAAATATTTTTTCTTCTTGTAGACATAAGAAAAATTAATTGCTCTGGCCTTTTCTCTGTGATTTTCTGATGTCTTGGCATGCCAATGCCTGAGAAAACTTAACACACAGAATGAGTAATACTCTGTAGCCAAGGGCGGGTATTTCAGTTGCCCAAGGTTGTAGAGATATTATTGCAACATGGAAGTCAGTCCTTGAGAGAGGAGGGGAATGGGGGCTGGGGGGAGGGAGGGAGGAGGGAGAGAAAGAAAGAAAGGGAAGGGAAAGAGAGAGAGAGAGAGAGAGAAAGAGAAAGAGAGAGAGAGAGAGAAGGAGGGATGGAGGAAGGAGCCTGCTGTCCTCTATTGAAAAAAATCCTTTCTTCTTTAAGGATTTTAATTTGCTTTCCTTCAACACAGCATAATATTGTAGTTATTATCTCTTTGGATTTACACATTATATCTACAAGGCTTAGTGATCCTTGGGTTTGTGTAGTGCCTTCCTAAGAATGCAGCATTTTCATATTTATTATCACAACATGTGTGCATGTATGAGAGAGGATTAGAGAAGTGTTTTCACATTGAAAGGTGGGCAGATCTGAGGCATCAGGAACCGTCAGCAAACTGGTGAGGGGTTAGGAGGAGAAACCAGAGAGTCTTATTTTTTATAGATTCATGCACTTTCATTTACAGAACCAAAGTTCAAACTTCCAAGAAAAACTCCCAACGTCTTGGCATACATACTCTATGGCACACCCAGGAGGTATATTCAATACATGTCAATTCTATTCTTCTTCCCCGGCAATAATATAACCATATTTACTATAGACTTGTCGTTTTCATAACAGCTAAACTGAAATTAATTGGTGTTGTCACATAAAAGTCAGACTTCTCTGTCTCTGTAGTTGTTAATTTTGGAATTCGTTTGGACCCCAGTTACATCACTAGGCACTCTCTAGTACCCTTTACCTAAATATGGTTCTAGCTTCCACGGCTCCCGCGCTCTCTCCCATCTGTCTGTGCCTGGGTATAACTTAATCTCCTGCCTCTTTGTTTTCTTTCTGCCTAAGTGAAAAACAAGAATGCCGAGATTGTTCGGGACACACCTGTGCGCTGTTGCAGAGCGGCCGATCTTGAGGGAAGGCTGGTTTGGCCACACAGGTGGCGACTGGGAGGCCTCAACAAGCCTCCAAGTAAAGAAGGGAAAAAACAAAGCCGGTGGATGTGGAGGTGGGGGGTTGGGATGAGGGAAGGAAACACCTTCAACAGGGCATTTAGCAGATGTTGCTTAATTACTCTGAATGCCAAACGGTAATTGGAAAGGCAGATGTCACAGGAAGTAGATTTTTACACGTGGGCTCATGCACACACCCGCTGCCCTCCTCTTCCCCCTTTTCTGTCCGAGAAGAGATGTATTCTCTTCTGCATTTTCTTTCTCAAGTAGTTCCCCTTCTTTGACTTTCTGCTAGAAAATTAAAGATGGATAGACTCCATCTGGTTCACCCCATTCACTGTCGGAGCTGTGGATCGGAGGTGGGTTGCTGCCAGATGTGGCTCATTTTCCAGGGGGGCGGCATCAGCGCTGAATGTAATCTGCGCACTAAAGAAGAACTGAAGACAGGGCACAGTTCCTGCTGGCGTTGTAGGAGCCAGTGAGTGCAGCAGGCGACACAAGGAGTCTAGATTTTGGAGTTTGGGGACACGAACTCAAATGATTTGTCAGTTAGGTTTTTCAGTTGTATATGCAATTGGACTCTATGTGGCTCGGACTTGAATGGGGATAAATGTGACTCACTTAATATTTTTTTCCCTCCAGAAATAGTGTTTGCATTGGGAGGCTTGTCAACTGTTTCCTCTATTTTAGTCACCTACTTAACTTTTTTGGACTCAGCTTCATCTATAAAATGGGAATGACTCTTTAAAGCTGTGATAAAGAGTTAGTAGCCAATAAAAGCAAGGGGTAGTTTCTGTGTGTAAAATAGCATGGGAAGAATTTTAACCTTAAAAATTAGATTTTATTAGGCCCTGGCTGGTGTAGCTCAGTGGATTGAGCTCAGGCTGCAAACCAAAGGGTCACTGGTTTGATTCCCAGTCAGGGCACATGCCTGGGTTGCGGGCCAGGTCCCCAGTGGGGACCATATGAGAGGCAACCACACATTGATGTTTCTCTCCCTTCCCTGCTCTCTAAAAATAAATAAATAAAAAAATTAGATTTTATTACAATATCAATGAAATAGTCATCTGAAAATATTGTTTCACTAACGAAGACATGCATCCGCAAGAATGATAACATTCTATTTGATCATTATCTATCAGACTGGCAAAGATAAAAAATATTGATTGTATGTAGTGCTTGTGAGAATATGTGTATGTTGGATCAACTTTTCTGCAAAGTATATTGTAAATATATTTCAAATTTAAAATGGTCATGGTTTTTGATGAAGTGATCCCTTTTCTGGAAATTTATTCTAGGAGAAAATCAGAAACGTACTAAAAGATATGTTTATAAGCTTGTTCATCTTAGCTCCATTAATAAGAGTGAAAATGGGGTATAAGATACATGTCTGCTAACAGGAAATTATTTAAATGAATTATGATATACCCCCAAATGGAATACTCAGTGGCTGTTTGAAAGGAAGATATAACTCTATTGACATGGAAAGATATCTAGAATATATTGTTAAGTGGAAAGTGAATTTTAGAGCTATTTAATATTGTTCTACTTGTATAGGTATATTTACATTTATATCTATAATTGTATTAACATAGATAAAGAACACTATATTTGTGTACACTGGCTTTGGATGAGGGGTGTTGGGGGAGTAACTTTTACTTTGTACTTTATACACCTTTGACCTACTCAAACATTTTTTATAGTGAATGGTGTTATGTTTTATAATCAGCCAAAACCATAATAATACAGAAGAAAAAAAAGAAACCCAAGGGGCACTCAAATGAAAGAAACTCTGAATTCTACAGCTTCTACCAATTTCTCTCATTTGTAATATGACCATTGAATTGGATACACTCAACTTCTGATCAGCGAGGCAGGACATGGGCCTAGGCTATTTACAATGGACTAAAGAAACAGTAAAAGATAAACACGTCTGAGATAAACTGCCATAAATAACACGCTAATCTATTTAATGAAATAATATATGACAGGCACCTGATGAGCTTGTGAACTGAATATCATGTGAAAATAAGGTTGTCGAAGGTTGGCGTAAACGATAGGGGCCGCGGCCGGGGGCTGATAGGCCCTGCATTCAGGGCTGTGAGAAGTGCGGTTCTCTCTCCAAACTCTTTTCTTTCTGGGAGACCCAGTGGTGGGCACGAGAGACTTTCAGTCTGCTTTGCCTTTATTTTGGACTGAGACCTAGATACTATCATGTAAAAATATCCCCACTAATGCATATTAAGATGTGACATGCTTCCTTTTTTTATTTTGTATGCCTTTGTATCATTAACCGGAGAGGGAGAGGGAAAAAAAAGAACCCATATCCCAACGTGTAACCGAAAACCTCCCGGTGGGATTTGTTTAGTGCGAGAGAGTGATTAGTAATTTTTAGTGATTAGTAATTTTCTCCCTCAGGTGGTTTTTCTGCATTCCTGTAGAGATCGTGTGTACACAACAGGGCTGCCAAGTGAGAAGAAAAGGCTCAGGCAGAAAATATCACGCTTCAGAAAAACAGTATGTGTGCGTGCGCGCGCGCGTGCGTTTTAAACTATTTTAGTGACTTTGACAAATAAAGTGCTTTGATTTGGAATCTCTGCTTTTATGTCTTACATAATCTCTGGTTTTGCAAAAAGTTCCGTTATGCAATAATTTTGTGCAGGGGAATTATATGTGTTCCCATCCACTTGCAGCCCCGCCCCCCCTCGCTCCCTTTCTGTTCCCCCCACTGGTTGTGGAAAGCCAGCCAATTCTAAAAATCTTGGTTTCAGGAGGTCTCAGGGCTTTATTTGTAGCTTTTTAGGACCGACTGTGGAAATCACAGGATTGAGGCCGGAGGAGTTTAGCTTTTACAATTAATTAAAAGGAAAAGGACTGCCCAGGTCTGCAACGAGCGCTGCATGAAGGAGGACTTCGGTGTCCCTGCAGGTCGGCCCAGTCCACTTCCCAATAAAGTGGGCATTCCCATGAACTCGTATGCACCCGGACAGTTGGGTCACTAGCAAGAGTATGCGGTTGTTTTCTTCTTGCCGCTCCCTGGGGATTGGTTATTTAGCACAAAGTGTAAGCAACTTGTGTGGCCTCAGGATTTTCCCACTTGAGGCTTTCATAATATTACTTTCGCATATCCATGGCACATAGACTGGGCCCAGTGACCTAGTTTGTAACTGCTAGCTCCTCAGAATGTTGATCTCTGAACTCAAGAAAGTGATACACTGTATTTGGGTTATTCTTTGGTTTCTGAGGTTAAAGTAGGCACTTAGAACTATAAATGAAATAAGCTTTAAAGTTGAGAGTTAATGCACTTGCGCTGACAAAATTGAATAATTTGCTGGCCAGTCTTATCCAGTTGTGGACTTTAGTCATGCCCCTCACTCCTCCTCCTCCATTGTCATCATCATCATCATAATCTTCTTCTATAAAGCTATTGCACTTTATGGCTCTAAGCACTTTCTAATGCATTCTCTTATTTTGTCATTATGGCAGTTCTTTAAGGCCCGGGAGGGTGTTGATTGTCTCACCATTTTAGATATGGAGATGCTGAATCTCTAAAACCCACATCTAGTATCTGAGCAAAGAAGAGAATCTAGATTTTCTAACTGAAAGCTCTTACTCTTTCGGAAGCACCTCAGGGTAGGCTTTGGGAGGGGCGAGCAAGAACGTCAATCCTGGCCTGAGGTCCTAGCCTGCCTTACTCTGATCGTGAGCACGGACTGAGGTTACCTTTAGAATACAAGCCATGGCTTTGAACGGATGGATTAGTCATTCTGACAGTTCAGTGCAATGATCTAAGAAAATATGAGTTCCCCACTCTTTTGTAAATTGGCAGTGTGATGTTGCAGGGAAGTGTCCCGACAAGCCTGAGGTGTCACCTTGTGAGGTCCTCCCCAGAGACCGCTTTAGGTTACCTGTTACATGCAATGGGTGAACCCCACCCCCCAGCCCTGTCTCCATGGATACAAACACAGAACTTGCTCTTCTAAATTCTCTCAATCTGAGTGTGAATGGCAATCCCAAATTGGCTGTCCTAAACCACCCAGGACAGCAGGAAGCATTTAAATGTTCAACGTGTTAAACGACCAAAAATGTGAAGTGAGACTGACTCATGGCTGGGGAAGAGGCAAAGGTGGCTGACTCTCCATTGCCCTGGCTGGAGACCTTGAATGGGCTGAAATGCACTCTATGATTTACCACATCTCTCCTTCCATCCTGACCTCACCCCGTCATTGTGCCAGGACTGTAGGCTATATTGTGCAAGGGGGAGAGAAGAAAGGGAGCTAAGGGTGGGGTGCAATGGTGGGGGGCGCTGCTCAGACCACAATCTGGAGCCAGTTAGCATTTAGAAGTTTCAGAAGAGAAGACAGACTGTTTCTCATTAGATTAGGAGAAACTCTAATGTTAGGGAGAAATGTTCTATATATTTTTATATTTTTCAAGCCTAGTGCAGTGCAAGGCACATAGTACTAGTTGCTTGATAAATATTTGGGGAAATGACAACACACTGGTGTGGGCCTTCACTAACCTCAGCTGATGCTTCCTATGGGTCAGGCTCCTGGTTCGAACTGCTATTTCTGCCAGGCGGCTGCCGCTAGAATTGCCGCTCTGATCTTGCTACCATTTGTGGGCCCCCAGGCTTTGCCTGGCTCAGGGGGGCCTACCTGAGCCCCAGACCAAGCTTCTATTTCTGCTGCCTGTGCTGAGATTCTGGTGGAATCCTTGTTAGGTAGCCTGTTTCAAAAATTCTCAGCTTTTCGTTTACTTAGAGTAAAGCCCAAGCTGTTCTGGGGAAAAATGAAGGCCCTTTTAGAAAACTATTTGTGAAATAAATGATTTTGTAATAATACAGAACTCTGCATGTATGATGGTGATTTTACCAAAAGTTTAGTTCTCATAAATCCTGGCAGAAGACGTAAAAAGTTTAGTTTTCGGGGGCAAGTTGGAAGTATCTATTAAAAAAAGGTATTAACATTTTGATCCAGTTATTTCAGTTCCAGAAAGCTAACTTACAGAAATATGTAAGTGCCCATCAGTATAACTGCAAACATGTTTCATGCAGCATTATTTATGTTTATGAAGACAGAAGTCATTGTAAGTCCATTAACAAGGAAATTGGTAAAGAAATTATGGTGTATCTATGCAACAGAGTATTCCTCGTCAAGTAAAAGGAATCAGGGAAGTCCAGGATATATTTTTATATTTAAGATGCAAGAGGCTGAATGATTTGCATAGTATGATCATGTTGTTAAACCCTAACAATATAAATTTAAGTGGGTATATATGTGTGTATATATTTGTATATTATCAAGTATATTTACTATATGACTCTTCTGTTTGTGTGTATATATTATAATAATACATTCATTTTATATATATGTTCATAGGGAAAGGTCTGGAAGGACAAACACTAAATAGTTAAGAATGGATATCCACAGAAAGAGAAAGGGAGGTGGATGGTTCTATAATTAGCAGATCATCTACAGCTCTTTCCTTCTGCCATTTTGGACTATGTATCTCATAGGATGATGAAATGATGGTGAACTTAATTCTGCATTTCTGGGACTCTGTGTGTATGCCTGTTTTCCCCTCCCACCTGTGTGTGTATTTGTATCTGTGTATAAACGGAAATTACTGGGAAACAATGAGTGAATCTGAGGCTGTGGATTAGTGTCAGAGTTCATGTACGTTTTTTTCTCATTTTTCATAATTTTATTGTCATGGATGATATGTACAGCCAGGAGCATATTAAACATATTTTTAAAACACTAATAATGTATAATTTCCAAGAGCTTTATGTTAAAATGCAGATGACCCCTTTCTCAGGTTCAAAGACAGGCATGAGCAAAATGATAAGGAAGATGTGGGTTGCTGAGTATGTCCCCCGTCATTGCACGTGCTTTCTTGTTGTCTTGAATGGCAGAGATTTTCACGTAGACCCAGGTCTGAATGTCAGCTTTGTCAGTCACCGACCGTGTAAACCTGGGCCACTCATTGAGCCTTCCACAGCCTTAGTTGTAGGGCTTTTGTGAGGATTAAGTGAGATCCCATGTATGAAAATGCCTCGTACATGCCGCAGGTGCTCAGTGACTGTTTTCTTTCTTCTGATCCTTTTTAAAAGGATTCTCTCAAAAATGCTTTTGGGTTTTGCTGTTCTCAGAACATTTTAATTTTCACCAGCACCCTAGGAGTTTGAAATATCTGCAGTGATATCACCTCTTTCTTTGTCTGCCCCCGACTCCACTTCCCTTCTATCCTCTCCGTGTTTTGCTCCTCAGCTGTTTCCTCTTGCCTTCTTCTCTTCTTACTTCTATTTCCACTTAGTGTTTGTATTTTTCTAATTCCATACTTCTTACCTTCCACTTCGCCATTTATTTCCTAAGGCTATTGGGGGAGAGACAAGTGGGTCACAGAGAAATAGAAAGAAACGCAGTGTAGAAAGGTAGTAAAACCGACTCTTCTTTCTTCACAAGTGATTTCTCTAGAAAAGAGAAATTTCTCCAAGCCGTGCTTTCTTATCTTTCCATTTCTTTGCACCTGCTGTTCCTTCTCTACTTTTCCCTACTTTACTTGGTTAAATTACACTGGTATTTCAGGTCTCAGAGGCATTTCCTCAGGGTGGGGGCCTCCAACATGCTAAGTCATATGCCTCTGCTCACTGTGCCCACAGCGCTCCATGGTTCCCAGACCCAAGTGCTGTTATCACTAAACTGTAATTGCTCTTAACAGTCTCTCTTTTCTGCTAAACTATACACTTTCACATACAAGGAACGTGGCTCACTTGTTTATTCTACATTTCTAGCACTTGGTCCGGGGCTTGACTCTCAGTAGGTGTTTGTTGAATGGAGCTGTAACTTGATGTGTTCATCATCATGGTCTCTGGGAGAGCCAGCTGGGCTTTTCTCAAGCTGAATTCTACTCTGGGACTTCTGTCCCATTCTTACACTGAAGCTTTAGTTCCCAGTCTTGAGTAGCCCAAATAAAAGCAGGAAGAAGTATCAGATACTATCTGTGCTATTTTATTAGAATAAAATTCCAAGCCCCCTTTGCCTGGGGGGTAAGGCTCTAAATGAACTTTTCAGGCCTTCATCCCTCCAAGAACCTGATAATATGGTCACACAAACTTGCCAGCTTATCCTTACCATTGTGTCTTTGCTTATGCTGTTTCTGAAACCTGCAGGATTTTCCTCCTTCTTTGCATGTGGAAAGTCTTTTGATCCCTCAAGACCCAGTTCAAATAATGGTTCTTACTGTTTAGAATTATGGTGAGAATTAAGTGAGGTAAATTGTGTAAATGCATAGCACAGTGGTTACCACAGAATAAGTACCCCATAAAGATTAGCTATTAGCATCTCTACTCAGTCAGATTTTAAGCTCACAGAGGGTGGAAGTCATGTTTATACTATTTATAACTGTACCCTAAGGACTTAGTAGAAGTATAGAAAGTATACTAGTTGCTCAATAAGTGGTTGAATAAATAAAGAGATAATGGCCCAAATCAGTGATTTTCAGCTGGTGCGCTACAAGAATTTTTAAAACATGCAATATCTGACTAGTCAAGGACACTGACCTCTTTTCCCTTAGATTGTCAAATAAAAAATAACAATACCAACATGACAATAGCCATCTGGTGTTAATGAATCAAAATTATACCTATTATTGTCAGATCTGCAAAAAAACCCCATTTTTTTGGTGTACCACAGAATTTTAGCAATTAGCTTCTGTGTGCCATGAAATGAAAAAGGTTGAAAATCACTGGTCTAAATGGCCATCTGAGAGGGCAGACCACATAGTGAACGTAGTGTGCTATTCAGTATCCACAGTATCAGGATAATCATAATATGTTTATTTTTGTAATTTTTATTTAACTTTTTGAACTGATAGTGCATTCACCTGTTTTAAATATAAAATTTACAAAAATTATTCATTAAAAGACTCTTTTCTTTCCCTGCTAACCATCCCTATCCCTCTGGTAGGTAAACCACTATTATTCATTTCTTCTTTTAAAATTTTATTTTTTAAAAATATTTTATTTATGTATTCTTAGAGAGGGGAAGGAAGGGAAAAAGAGAGAGAGATATATCGAAGTGTAGTTGCCTCTCACGTGCCCCCTACTGGGGACCTGGCCTGCAACCCAGGCAAGTGCCCTGACTGGGAATCAAACCTGCCACCCTTTGATTCACAGGCCAGCACTCAATCCACTGAGCCACACCAGCCAGGGCTATTATTAATTTCTTATTATCCTCTCAGGGATATTTTAAAAATGCAAATAGAAGTCAATATAAATATATGTAGTATTTCATGTGTGGATGTACCCATAATTTATTTAATTAGTTTCTTATTGATGAGCTTTTTAGGTTGTTGTCAAACTTTTTCCATCACAACAATGCTACAGATAATATCACTGTACTTAATTTGTTTTGCATTTGTATATCGGTAGCAAAAACTCCTAGAAGTGGAATTGCTGGGTCAATGGGGTGTGTATTTGAAACTTCGATAGACATTGTCAGCCCTCCAGAAGATTTCTACAAACCGATAGCTCACAGGCAGCGCAAAAGTGCTTTTTTCATGCAGAATTGCCAACATAGTTTATTGTCAAACTTTTGGAATTTTTGTCAACCTATTAGGTGAAAGAAAATACCTCCAACTTCACCTAGTTTTAATTTGCAGTTTTATTACCATGAGTGAAATTGGACATCTATTCTCCTTCCCCTTATTTAAAAACCATATCTATTTCTCTTCTGCAAGTGCTCTGTTCCTATCTTTGTGAATGTTTTATTTGAACACATGATTTTTCTTTTACTCTTATGGATTTGTGGGTATTCTTTATGAATGTGGGAGATTAACCCTTTATCTATGTTTTAAGTTGCAGATATTTTTGCCTGGATGCCATGTGTTTTTTACTTGACTTATTTTTCCCACCAGAAAAATTGTTTTGATTCTTACAAAGTGGCTCTTATTAATCTTTTCTTCCATGGCTTCTGGATTTTGTGTCAGTTAGAAAGGCTTTCGACACTAAGATTATCAAAGAATTCTCTCAAAACGTTCTGCATTTATTTTACTTTTAAATATTGAATCTATTTGAAATTTCAGGATTCTTTTTAAGCCATTGCAAGCAAATATGTCTTTGGGATAGGGTTGCTAGATTTAGCAAATAAAAGTACAAATGCCCTGATAAATTTGAATTCCCAATAAACAATGAATTATTTTTATAGGACAAGTAGGTCTCATTCAATATTGGGAGCTTCACTTATACTAAGTAATGATTATTTATCTGAAATAAAATTTAACTTGGAATCCTGTATTTTATCTGGCAACTTTTGGTTGGAAGCCACTAACCTATCTGCTTACACACTTTGAATTGTTCTAATTCTCAGTGCACGCTACGTCAGGGCCCTATTGTAGTAGTTTCCTCATTTGCTTCTAGGAAGTTTAATGGTGTTATACAATGTCTGCATCCGTTTCTCACAGGTTCTGAAGTTGGTGCACACAGTTGATATTAGACAAATTGAATTAAGTTTATTTATCAATATAATGAATGATGTTTACTCAATATAATGACGTATATTTATTCAATAGAATGAATGCCTATTTCCCTTCTGAGATTCTGTCCAATGAGTGTTACAGAAAGTCATTTCAGGAGCAGAAGGAAAGTACCTGGTAGCAATGGAGAGCTAGTCAGTCCCCTGTCTATTTTAGTCTAATGAAACCATTGAGTTCCTAAGAATATTTGGTCGCTAAAATAACTTTTTCAATTATTATTTCAAAAGATTAGAGGCTAGAGTTTCAGATTATATAAGAAAACTATTTTTTCCTAATAGGAGTGTAAATAACATCTAAAATTTATAAGTACCTGGCGGGGTGGCTCAGTTGGCTAGAGCATCATCCTGATATGCCAAGGTTGAGGTTTGATCCCAGTCAGGGCACGCACAGGAATCAACCAATGGATGCATGACTAAATGGAGCAACAAATTGATGTTTCTCTTTTTCTTTCTCCTTTCCTCTTTCTCTAAAATCAATGAATGAAAAATTTCAAAACTATAAGTATATTCTCTTTGATTAATTGGACAAAAACAAATTTAGTGTCTCTTTTTTTAAAAATTGCTTTTGAAAACAGCTATTCAGGAGTCTCATATCCCTTAGCACTCCCATTATAATTGACAAAGACTGGTGTTGAGATAATACTCCCCTTCTTGCCACAAAATTGTAGCGCAAATCATGGTCGTCGTGGTGAACAGAGACTGCGATGTCACTGAAGGAGCAAGGTTAGGTGGAATAAAACAGTCATGTGCCCTGTCTTCATGGGGCTGTGCTGTGGTGCTGGAGCTGCTTTGTGAACCTATAGTCGGCAATGGTGAGAGTATTTACACATGGAAATTAGCCAGCACTACAAGTCAGGGTTTCCTTTGTTATTCACTCTCTCCCCCATTGACACTTTTCCTTAAATGGGGAGCTAGTTGTTAAACACAGGCCAGCACTTTACTAAATTTGCAGAGATTTCCCTCAACTGAGTCACCTTCCTGCCTGTTCACCACCATTTGAGGGCCCCAGAGCACCAATGTACTTTGCTTTTCACGAACAATAGTTTATTGAGACACTGTGAAGTATTCAAATTATTATATTATAGTTGACATATTATAGGTTGTGAAACCCAAATTGAAGCTGAAAAACAAACTTTGCAGTGTCAAAAAGTTCATTATATTTTATCTATGTTAGATGGGGATAATAATAGTACCTCCTTTGTGGGGTTGTATGGGAGTTAAATGAGCAAATATGTGTGAAGTGTAGAAGTGCCCGGCATAGTCACATACAGTCAGCATCATGTAAGTCAAGGTCCATCCTGTTCTTACGATGCATGACGTTTGCAGATGAAACTTTTTTCTGGTGCTGATAGTGTGGAAGGTAAGTGGGAAACTTTAGCTGCATCTCTCAGGTCCATTCAACAAGTTAAAATGATCTCTTTGATTTGAAGAGCTACTTGGAAGATTTTAGATCTGGAAACTTAACTGCAGGAAGACAGGCAGAACATCAAGTCCTTGGAGCCAGGAGGAATGCTGTGCTTGCTTCTTTTTACTGTCTCATAGTATTAAGGCTTTTTATGAAAAAACAAAAAACAAAAAGCAAAATCAAAACTTTACTTTCTTTTCCTTAGTTCTTTCCTTAGCTTTCCTAGGTGACTTAGGGACTCAGAGCATGCCACACCTCATTATGGTCCCAGTATTCTACTAGAAGGGCACAGTAGGGATAGGGGAACCAGACATCCTCAGATGGGATGCTGAAATTTAGAGTCTTACCTCCAGTAACCTTCCCCAGTACTTACCCGACAAAGAATGCTTTATTCCTGATTCTACTGACTTATTTTTATATGCCACCAGGTTTCTCTTTCCCTATTGAAGGTAATTTTTCACATGCAGGTCTTGTATGTATTTTGTTAGATTTATGACTCAGTTGTTTTTCCTCTTCTTGGTAGCTTTGTAAATGGTATTGTTTCACAATATTCAAATTGTTTACTGCTGGTATGTGGGAAAATAATGATATATATATACATGTTTTACCTTGCTACAGTAATCATTTATTAGTTCCATGAGGTGGATTTTTTTGGTAGATTATTCGGGCTTCTCTACATTAATGATCATGTCATCTGCAAGTGGAAACAATTTTATTTCTGTCTAATCAGTATACCTTTTATTTATTTTTCCTTTCTTATTGCACTAGCTAGGACTTTGAATAGGAATGATGAGAGAAGGCATCTTTGTCTTGTTACCTATTTTAGGGGAAAAAGGTCTTGTCTCTCACCATTCAGTATGCTGTTAGCTGTAGGTTTTTTGTGTATATTCATTTTTAGATTATTGAAGTTCTCTAAAGTTCCCATTTTTTAAAAAATAATTACTTTATTGTTTTTCAATTACACTTGTCTGCATCCTCTCCTCTCCCCACCCCCTCCAACCCCACCTCCCTTTCCTGCCTCCCTCCTCCCCCTTGGTTATGTCCCTGTGTCCTCTATAGTGATTCCCGAAAACCCCTTTCCCCATTATCCCCCCCCCTGGCTATTGTTAGATTGTTCTTAATTTCAATGTCTCTGGTTATATTTTTCTGGCTTTTTCTTTTGTTGATTATGTTCCAGTTAAAGGTGAGATCATATGGTATTTGTCCCT
>PVJI01013916.1:0-15620 GCA_004026765.1 Micronycteris hirsuta | reverse complement strand
CCCGAATATCAGCTGCAATTTTGAGAAAGAAGAGCAAAGCAGGAGGGATCATAATTCCTGATATCAAACTGTATTACAAGGCCACTGTAATCAAAACAGCTTGGTACTGGCATAAAAACAGACAGATAGACCAATGGAACAGAATAGAGAGCCCAGAAATAAACCCAAGTCTCTATGGGCAATTAATCTTCGACAAAGGGGGCAGAAGCATAAAATGGAGTAAAAATAACCTCTTCAATAAAGTTCCCATTTTTTGAGGCCCACAAAATGTAGATGGTCTGTTTTGATGGGATCTGTTGAGAGATTTGACTTATAGTCATTTCTGTCCAGTCAAGAGTGGTTTCGAAATCGTGGGAGGATGAAAAGACATTCCACCCTTGGTTTCAGGGTGACTAGTCCCCAGATGAGCTTCCTGCTGTTTTTGCCTCCCCTCCTCCTCATAGAACCAGCACCTCTAACAGCTGCATTCGGGAAAGAGGCAGCATGAGGCAGAGTGATGAACTCGTTTTTAAATCTGGAGAGCTGCCATGTCTTATCTGTGTGACCTTGAATGAATCATAAAACCTTATTTCCAAAGTCAGGGGCATAACTACCTTATAGGGCTGTGAAGACAGGTTGAAATGATGTCAGCTTTAAAGCGCTCTACAAATTTAGGTCTTGAGAATATAAATTCTTAGAGGGCAGGATCCATGTCAGTTCATTTTTGTATCCCCTAAATAGTCACAGGAGCACGTAAATGTTTAGCATGCATCTAATTATTGTGTTATTGACTATATTTCCCAGGGTCTCTTTGTTTGCCCTAGAGCTGTGTGTGGGGGCCGCTAAATAGTGGGTGTTACTGCACGGGCTATCACCGTCAGGCTCCACGACCTTGGAAAATCACCCAAATTACCTACCAAATAATTGGACTGTTTGGATGACTATGTGAGATGACCCAGATAAAACACTGTGCAAAATATTGGCTCATGAAAAGTGCTCAATAAAACGTTATTTTTATAGGATCTTCACTAGGGAACTAGAGAACTGGGGAGGAAAAGCTATGTGACTGTTGGTTTATTGTTTGTAGTTGTGTTTGGTGTCTGCCTGGAGGAACTTTTTTATTTGCTCAGGGGTGACCATAGAGGTCTGGAATGAGGGGAAAGGGGGGCCCAAAGCTGCAGCTGGCCCAAATTTCCATTTGTGCAGGTGCACTAGTTTGCTTCTTTCCCTGTCCACTAGGTGACACTGTTTACTCATCTATGCTACTCCATCGAGCCCTTTCCACAAGTCTTAATTTAAAAGTTACACTTTTCTGGGAGTGGGGTGTGGGGAACAGTGTGTGTATTGGGAAAGAAAGTATAAATGGACTGCCAGTGACCAACTTTTGAGGTACAATTAGGGAAAAACTGTCACCTATGGTTATGTGACTTTATGGGCTAGTTTCAAACTATTTTTTAAACTGATTTTAAGAGCAACATGAGTTAGTTTCCAGTTCTGTTCCAAGAAACGAAAGAAAACACAGACTGTCCCCCTCCCCAAGCCTTCACTACACCAAAGGAAAAAATAAAATGTGATTTTGGATGTAGGGTTGAATATTTGCTCTTAAATGTCTGTTTCCCTGTCTTTAGTGATTGCTAATGAGGGCACATACCACTGAGACGCAGCTGAAGCAGTTTCTAGGCTAAGCTTCAGTTGGGCCTTCCAATGTAGCAAACACTAGTCACTGCTGAAAAGAAACCAAATGCAGTGTTCCTTTGGATGTGGAGTTTGCAGAGCCTCCTCCTCCCCTCACCCATGCACCAAGTCAGTTACGATCCCATTGCTATATTGCCACATACTTACAGGAAGTGGCTGTTTACCTGGGTACCACACAGTTGAAACTTGTGATGGTTCCAAAATGGCACATGTCACTTTTGGATAGGAAAAAAAATTCAAAATAATTTTCTGCCCTGCATTTCCAGGCTGTGAGGCAGGAGACCTGTGTCAACCCTATCAACCCAAAGGATCAAGCTATCAGATTTCCTCCATTTGCCTTGGAGTTTGGAGTGTGTTTTTTCTATTTATCATTGCCTTTTCATTGTCCACTATAACTTTAAAATTAACTTGCTTATGCTGCTTATTTATAGCTTAGATTCTTTTTTTGTCCACAGAAGTAACACAACCAAAATTTTGTAACAAATATCTCCCAGTTCAGAATTTTCCTAAAGCCTTCCTGGCCTCTCTTGCTAATGAGCTCCAATTTTCTTTGCTTTCCTGTGTGTCTACCAGCATGTACCACCTTGAGTTGGTGTGTAATAAACAACTAAATATAGTCTCAGTTTTGGCAGCTGTCTTTTGGAAGACTGCCACAAGGCCCCCCCAAAAAGGAATTAAGCTGAATTGAAATGAACAGGCAAACTCGTTTGCACTTGGGGGCAGAGGACATGTCCGTATGCTGTGAGCAGTAGTTACCGCATTTTCTACGCATGTAGGCTCTGCTTTATTTGTATACAGTAATAACTTTAATAATTGTTAGCAAAGCACTTTTAAATGCTCAGCATTCCTCTCTAAAAAGGGGGCTTCTTCTGGAAAATTCTTTATGTGAAACCGATGCTGTGTAACGGGTAGCGGCGTGAAGAGGTGTGGGGAGCAGCGCAGACAACAGCAGCCCCCGCTAGCACGCAGAGCAGTCGTGGCTTGGGCATGCGTTCTGCTCCTGGATTCGTTTTGGAGCGCCTGTGACATCTGGATTTGCTCAGTCACATCTCCAGCTTGCGTGGTCCTCCGAGGAAAGGGGAGAGGGCAGGAAAAAGGAGGGAAAAGGGAGCGAGAAGGGGAACAGAGAGAAATGCAGGGCTGGTTTCAGTGCATTCGAATTCTCACTGCTGGGGCATTCTAAGGAGTGAATACTAATTACACTGAGTATGTCAAATCATGTCCCGTAATTGTAAATCAAACACATGTCCCCAGGCAAGAGGCGGAGGCCACCAAGCCTATTTCATTTTTGATGCAACCTGAATTTAAAAGCCAGGACTCCAGAGGAGAGATAGGCTTTGTGAATTTATTTAATTTCATGACATGTGCCTTGCTCCTTCAATGCTACCTTGACATAAAGGCTGCAGGCTTTAACAGAACGCTGTCATTTGAACAGTTAATGTGCTATCAGCGATGGCTGTAGCGCTTTCTAGGGACACGAGGATACACAAATTGTTTTGAGAAGCATGGGTTGTAGTGCTTTTCTCAGGGAAAATGAGAAATAGATTATGGGGCCTGGATGGTGTTGCTCTCATTAAAAATGCCTTCAGTTATTTGTGTGCTATCTATCTAGCAGTGAAAATGTAACAGTGCCGCTACCCAGAGGAAGCTTTGACAACGCCTGTCACACTTGAGCACTATAGGCCCTCAAAGATCTGTCGTAGCTTTTAGAAGAAAGAAAGTTTTTCCTTTGGGAGCCAGATTGATCTTCCTGAAGCTCTTTGCTCTTTGACCCTTGGGGGTTTGTTTACTAAATAATGCCGAAACCTAGTGGAGACAAAAGCCTTCCTCGATCTAGCCCTGTCTCTTCCAGTCTTTGCGCTCCTACTCCCCTGGAACTCACACACCCACCAGATGGGACTCGGGATCTGGCTCCTGGCCGTGGAGGAGGCCTGCCTCTCTCGCCAGAGGCTCTGGGACATCTCCTCCCCTAAACACGTCTCTTACCACTGGAATCCTGCTCACCTTTAAAGGACCAGTTTAAATACTACCTTCTTCAGAGAATTCTTCCCGAGTCTCTTCTGCCTTGAGGCAGAGGTAATTTTTCATTTTTTGGAATGCTGTACCTCTTAGTGGCGCTTGGATCCTGCTTCGGTTGGTGGGTGCTTGTGTCTGTAGCGCCGGGCGCTGGGGATCAGAGAACCTGTGTCTGCCTCGGTGGGTTGCACAGCATCATGCATACAACAGGTGGTCATGGATGTTTTCTGAGTAAATAACATAACACATGCCACTGTCTTGCTGCACTAATTTTAATAGCTGTGTCTAACGGATGATAATATAAAATAACTGTCAAAAATAATCAGGAGTATATATTTTATATAGGTTTTGCTTCATTGATCTTTTCAAAGAGTTACCCTCTTTCAGAAGTGTTTGACACAGAGTGGGTGCTCAGTCAACCAGCTCATCGCTACTTGAACGCGGTATCACAGCAAATGAGGTTCCACAATGAGGCAGAGAGAGTTTTTAATCAGACGTTTTTGAATTTCTGACCCGTAGAACAATTTTTCCAGATTTGCATGGAAACTGGAATGCTTAAAAGGGAGAATGAATCATTTCAAATCTTGATGCATGTGAATCTAGGGACCGTTAGCAATAAAGGATGAGAAGCATGGTTGAAAGTAAATATGAACGAACACTAACACTTATTGAGCACTTACTGTGTTCCAGGCACTCTGCTCATCATCTCACATGCATTACTTTATTTGGCCTCCTGATAATTTTTATTTCCATTTTATAGATAACAAAACCGAGTCTTAGAAAAGTTAAAGAAGTTGATCAATGACACACAACTAGTTAAGTGGCAGAACCGGGATTTGAACTCTGACTAACTCCACTGCATATACCATTAAATCTCTTTCTGCCAAGTTATTTGTTTCCCAAAGAGTCCATAGTACAGAGACTCTTGGGCAGTGTTAGAAATAAAAATTTTCCTTCAGCCCAAACCTTCTCGTCTTAGTTAGTGCTCCTACTTTACAGATGGATGAACTGAGGCCCGGTGAGACTGTGGGACTTCTTCAGGATTACAGAGCTGCTGAGGTCTGGGATTAGACCACAGGTATTGGACTCCCAGCCCAGAGGGTACCTTTTAGAAGACGATGTATTGGCACAGAGGTGCGTGCACCTGGCTAGGTTCCCTTAAACATAGGCCCTGTGTGCAATGAAAGCCAGAGGCAGCTCAGGGGACCCTCGATGGTGTTAGTGCTATTGGCTTTATAAATCTGGTTACCTCTCTTTTCATTCTTTGCTGATCCAGTAGTACTCATCTCAATTTGGCATCTACAGGACTTATTTACTTTGATCTTTCTGAATCTCTGATCAAGGCAACCAAGGGCACCGAAGTTGCCCGCTCATGCTCCAGAGACCAGTTCATTCCCTCTTCTGGGGGTGACTTTGCCCTCTTCTATGACCACCGGGGTGTGAAGTACCGGCTGGCTTTTGCTTGCATGTGTGGTTGCCTGCGTGGTGCCACTTGGAAGCCTCTCCATTCTGTAGAGGCCACAGTGGTCTCAAATATCTGCAAGGAAAGGTCTCTTAGGGTAAGGCATTTCTTTAGATAAATATGCTGAGGATGTGGAATCAAAACAAAATAAACAAATCGTGATAATGACAACAGCAACAACACAACAACAAAACAGAGTCTTTGGAGTCAGAAAGCTGGAGAACCAGCAGCAGAGGGCTGGGTGAGTGCAGCTTCGTCCCCAGTGAAGCAGGGGATGAGCCTGCTGGTGCTTCATGGGGGAGGTAAGTGCTCAGGTTTCCAGATATTGAGATGAGATTGAAATCAGAAATAACTCTGCCTCTAACTGTTGGGTGACTTCGGTAGAGCCAGCTAGTCTGTTTGGACCTTAGTTTCTTTATCTGTAAAATAATACAAGTCTTCCAGGGCTGCTATGCCATTTCAGTTGCATTGGATGATGCATCTGAGAGCCCTTTGTAAGTGCAGCCCTGGACACCGACTAACTGAAGCGTTTAGGAGGTCCACAGTTAAATGAAAATATACGTTCTTGGAGAGCAAACAAATTGGCTATTTTTATAAACTGGTTTATGATAAAGGATGATTCTGGGTGAGTAGGGCATAGGGAGGGACATTTCTTTTTTTTTAAGGATTGCCTCTCATATACCATTTGCTCTGTGGGACGATGTCCAACCAACTGAGCCACACTGGTCAGGGCGGAAGGGACACTTCTTTGGTTGGGGTGAGTGGGAAGCAGGAGAAGACTGGAAGGTCAGGAATCAGAGCCTCATCTGATAGAGGGTCTCAACAGCCAGTCAGTGTGAAGGCTGGGGTTGAGGGTACAGGAGAAGAATAAGAAAGGTCAATCAGGAACATGTTCATATTACCCTTTGGCCCAGGATTGCCCTTTTGCAGGTGTCTGGGTTCCTTCATGTGGTCTTTCCCAGTCTGTGGGCTTTCAAGCTGCTGATACCAAAATTACTGTGGTGACCTAGTGGCTTCCAGATTTTGTAGTTATCAGATCATAGAGCCTGATGTCCCAGGAGCAGGAACACCGTGGGGGAAGGAAGATTGAAATGAGTTTTAATCAACCTATGTATCTTGCAGTTGAGTTTCACACAGCTATGGCTTCTCTCTGGAGAGGTAAGGTCAAGTTATATTTTACATTTCACTTTCAGAGAGAAGCAGTCCTCAGTTATCAAGGCGATTATACCCTTAAGTATAGGAAAATTCCCAGTATCAGACAGATGCAAATATCAGGTAATAGTAATCATTATAGCATCTGTCCTGTATTATATTATACCTATCTTGTCAAAGAATCAAGTTGGGGTTTATAAAATCTTAGAATTGAAAGATAACAAAATAGTTTTCATTCTATATATATTTAAACCATCCTAAATAAAGATGAAATTCTCCTGTTTCTAAAAGCAGATTCCCAGAGTCCTTTGAAATCTCACGTTAATATTTTGCTAATCTTCCTGCTGCGTATATCCAGTTCCACTCTATTAATTTGTCCCTAATTGAAGATGGAGAATAGCTTATTGCCACACTTCTGTGGATGCTTTATGTCATATTCATATTTGCATTCCCATCACTTACCATTGTCCTTAGTACAAGGCAAATATTCAATTAGTATTTGTTGAGTGAATGAATGAATGAAAAAGATGCATGCATGAATGAAAAGTTCTTGCTTCTAAATCATTCTATCGGTGTGTCTTCTTTCCGGTCAGAATAATTCCAGTTCTTTAATGTCATGAGGAATCTGCCTTCTTTTGAACATCTGAACCTTTTGGTTGGTTCTTTACTCAATCCTCTCTAAGGTTTTTATGTTTCTTTTTGGTTTGAAGCCCAGAACTGGAGATCAGTGAAGCTATCAGGTAAAAATGCTAAAACTCTTCCTCGTTTTTAGCACGGAGTAAACAAGCTGCAGTCTTGAAGAGTTTGTGGCTCTAACTGACTTGTAGCTTGTGAGAGGCTTTGGGCCTTGAAATGTTTGAGTCGAAGGGATTGAAGGATGACTCTTACGTGGTTTTGTTCTTTTGTTTTCAATTTTATTGGTTTGTTTGTTTTGATGAGATGATGGTAATGTAGTTGAGGCAAAGGTATTGCTTATAAATTCTCAAGTATTTACAGATGAAATGTTCCATGTCTAGGGTTTGCTTTAGAAACTGTCAGCGGGAAAGAATGCAGAGTAGTTAAGTGAGTAGAGATGAAAGAAGATATATTGATACTTTTTGAAGCTGGGTTAATTACACTATTCTCTCTACTTTTGTGAGTGCTTTTATTTTCATAATACAGAGTTAAGAAAAAAGAATGCAGACAAATCTACTTACACCTAATGTCACAGAACTAGAGAGTGGAAACCTTGGACTGGAAGGCTGTCTCCCACTCAGCGCTCTCCCCAGTGGACTGTGGGTCTCCATGAGCTCAGCTTGTGTTGTGCTCTCTGTGGACTTTGCTCACGTTCCCTCTGTCCTGCTAGTCATGACTTTGACATGCAAACACCACTGAGGATTCTCGTCCTCCCAACCTAACTTGGTTTACTGTCCCCGTGGTTTTATAAAGCACACAGATTTTCCCCACTACAGGTAACAATCAAAAGAGAAAACGATGCTACTATAACTTTTTGTTTTATAGCATTCTTATGGACTAAAAGAAAACATTAACCAAGAGCAACACAGAAAACCATGTGTGCAAGGAATTGCAACTGATGAAGTCACTCAATGTATTTAAACCTTCAAGGAAGAAAGTGCACACTACAAAAGAATCTAAATAATGTCCCAGTAGTAATTACTAATTTAAGTGTGTAATAAAATGATAAAATGCTTTGATAGGACTCTGGACTGCAGAGTCTTTGTGATACCTCTAGCAGTTTGGCAGCCATCCAGAGCCCCAAGTGGCGTCAAGTTTGGAATATCTGTCTCATCAGAAGCCAGGACTACCTCAGGAATTCACCTGTGCCCCAGCCACTCAGGGTTACCTGGTTTTAGGCGTGCTCCTGTTGAAAAAGAAAGAGCAAGCATCTCTTCATTTGGAGGAAAGGAATAGGGATTGGTCTAAAGAAGGGAGGGAATGAAGAATTGTGAGAATGTAGGGGTGGAGTGGGGAGGGAGGAAATTGTTGGGGAGTTAAACTCATTTAGGTGGAGCCCTAACATAGATAATAGGAAATGGCTGACAGCAAACTGTCAGAGCGGTCTAGCCCAGAAGGAAGGTTTGATAGAAGGAAATCTAGTCAGGTGACGTGCTCCAGGTAAGGGGAGGTGTTTCCGGGGAGCACAACCAGCTAGTTATCCTCCCGTTGGGCATCAGGGGAGACCACATGCCCCAGGACTCTGCCCACAAACAAGGGCCACAAGGTGCTGGAGGCACCGAGGCAATTTCTAAACTAATGTGGAATTCAAACAGCAGGCACTTCTGTAAACAGGTTACAAAACATTTTGCATCAGGTTTAGCACACTTTCTTTACGTAACTTGTGCTTCCTGGGCAAGGCATAAGTGTTTGTGCACTTTTTTCCCCGTCAAAAGACACATATCAGCATAAAACTGCTTCTTGGTCTCATAATTTTTTTTATTGTATCTTCCAGTTCTCAGGATGACATAAAACTTTTAAAGAGGTTACTTTTAACTACGGATTTCCATTTTAAACAAGCTTCTCAGTGAGAACCAGTTAGACATGAAAGCATACTTCTAAGTGAATTGTGTATTCATTTAAAGTTTAGGAAAAAAAATAAAAACAAACCCTGTTCCACTCCCACCCAGCATGTGACTCCAGGTCACCACCCTGGGAACATTGTGCTTTGAGCTTTTGACTGGATTTGCTTCTGAGGTTAAGAGAAGTGTGTGGCAGATGTTGGGAGGCAGTTGGGGATGGGGGTGGGGTACAGGGATGAAGGGGCTGCCAGATGTTGAGCGGGAGGGTGGGGTGTGAGGATAAAAGCCTGCCAGATGTCTGCAGTGCAGCGTCGGGGCACCTGCTTTCCATGATCTTCTGAAGATGATTTATATCTCATTGGTAAGGTCTCATAAAAATCCTACCCCTCCCCAGTAAATACTGAATCCAGGGTTTACATAACTATTTTCTGCATGGTTGAGGGTTATAGGAATGAAAATACACAATCAACCAATATGCTCATTTGTAAATAAAAGAGATTCGGGGGAGGCTTTACATTTAAATCTGTTGTTATAAATTATAAAGAGAATTACCTTTTATTTTCTATTTATTTTATCTTTCCAATAAGGAATGATTTGCTCTCCTCTCTTCCCCACAATGAATTTAATAGATTTATTCATCAAGTTTTCTAAATTTAGACACCAAACTGATGTTTTTCTCCCACTGCTTAATTTTATTCTTAGCAGCGCTTACATAAAGCCAGGCATGAAAGATATGGCAAAATTACTAACTTGCTGTGACCTGGAATGCACTGATAGAATAAAATAACAATAATGAAGATTGATGTACCAGAGAGACTTAATACCAACCACTTTTAATGAAACCTGTTTTATGCGTATGTTTTTTCCCCCCACAGTGCTTTTGGCTACATGTTTCCTGTGGTTTTTAAGAGTCTAAGTTTCCCTTGTGATGCCTGGAATAGGCTCAATTCTTAGACTAATAGATGGGCCACACAAAAGAAAATATGTGGATCTTATCATTTCCTTGGATTTTAGGAAACTTTAGTGTTTTCCAGGACAAGATTTGATTACAAGAGGTAAAATGCCTCGCTCTGATCTCGTCTGAAAGGCTTAGAAATGATGGAATTTGGGGACATGGAGAGGCTGAGAGGCTGAAAGAGAAGCTGCGTCTGTCCCAGTGGCCTTTCAGTCGTCAGAAAGCCAGGGCTTGTCGCTCACCACGGACACGGGTAGCAGGTCGACCATTGTTCCCCTGGACTGCAGTGACGGTCAAGCACTCGGTAAAAGGTTACTGAGCACCTAGTAGGTGCCACGCTGCTGAGTTCTGGAAACACACGGTGAAAGAAGTCCCTTTCTTCCCAAAACTTCCTGTGTTGGGGGAAGACAGACATTGAACAGCTGCTTGCTCAAGTAATTATTCACAATGTGTGCCGTGAGAAAATATAACAGTGGAGACTTTGGTAGATATCATCTGATAACTATGGAAGGGTTTGGCAAATAGGTCCCTCGTTTAGGATCCGAAGACAGACTCTAGTTGGTCGGGTGACTCAGCTCTCAGTGCCATAGGGGGCAAGCATTTTATCCGTTACCGCTTTTTCTTCAGTTCTTCTGGGGACGGTTTCAGAGTTGGAAGTCGTCTTCCTATCTAGGCTCAGTAGTTTTTTTAAACTTTTGATATTAGAATAATCCTAGATTTGTAGAAAAGTTGTGAAGATCGTACAGAGAGTTCTCATACACTCCACACCAAGCTTCCCTTATTGTTAGCCTCTCACATTAGTATGGTACGTTTGACACAGTTAGTGAACTGATGTTGATTATTAATTTGAAGTTCATATTTTTCTTCAGGTTTCCTTAGTTTTTAACCTAATGTTCTCTCTGCCCTAGAATCCCATCCTGAGTAGCACATCACATTAATTTGTCATGTTTCCTTAGCTCTTTGGCTGTGGCAGTTTCCCAGACTTTCCTTGTTTTGATGGTCTTGATAATTCTGAGGAGTACTGGCCAGGCATTTTGGAGAATGCCCCACTAGTGGAATCCGTGGTGGCTGGGGACAGTGTGATGACTCGGGGTTGTAGGTCTCGGGGAGGAGGACTGTGACGGTGAAGGATGGTTCTCATCACGTCACATGCAGAGCACATGCTGTTAACGTGATGTTACTGTGGATGGTGACGCTGGCCCCCCGATTTCTCAGGCCTCACATCGGCTTCTCATATTTCCCACTTACTAACTGCAGAGTCCCAGACAAATAATTTAACTTCTCGGGATCTCACCTTTCTCATCTATAAAATGGGCAGGCATAGTATATTGCTAACCCTGCAGGGTTGTTACTACAATTAGAAAAAAGCATTCATAATGTGTCTGATCGTAGCATCTGTTCAAAAAGTCATTTCTATGGAGTGGTAGGTCCATATGGGCGTCACCACCCCAGAGTTGGCTAAACACCAAGGAAAATAAGTGTTTAACTTCTCTAATTACATAAACAAAACCATATTATCCATGAAGAAAATTAAAAAAAGGATGTTTTACTTACAATGCTACTACTCTAACATCTGTTCCCTTTTAGGCGCTGTCATTATGTACTTATTTAAAAAATATTTTCATCACACTGTATATAAAAAGAGAAACAATGTTTTTACCACAGTGTATATAGTAATAATGAAATAGCAGAATTTATTGAGTGCTTGCCTCGTACTCAATCCTTAACATGGATTTAATCTCCATTTTATACTTAAGGAAACTGAGGCACAGAGAGTTTAAGTACCTTTCCAGAGGGGACACAGCCAAGGAAAGTGGAAGACAGGATTTGAACCAAGGTCTGTCTGATGCCAGAGCTTGAAACCCTTATCATTATATTTTGTCTTTCATGCAGAACCTCCCTGATGCAGTCACGTTTACCCACGTATGTGTATGTGTTCATTTCCTTATGCATCATATACTGCTTGCCTGCCATCATGTTGGTAATAAAAAAATGAATTGTTCATAGTCCCTTTATTTTAAGTGCTAAGGCTTTTATAGGAGGTGTCACGCACAGACAAATGACTGCAATATATTTTTATGTATAATAACAATGTTGGAGCTATTCAGGTTATGATATTTGGAAAAGAAGAATGCTTAGTATCTGCCTCATGACCAGGGAGAATTTGATGGAGGAGGTGACGTCTGAACTGGGACTTGAAGGATGGGCCAGATGTCAATAGGTAGGTTTGTGGAAAGAAAAGGCATTTCAGTGAGATGCAGTAGTGAAGATAAAGCTGTAAAGGTTTGCGGTGGATGCGATCATGAACACCAGTTACTCATTTCGTTCCCCAAACTGCTCGGGGGGGAGCATCTCCTTTGCCCTCAGTGATTTTGGGCTTTGCCTTATGGCTTTCTTGGGCCAGCGGAATAGGGGTGGAAGTGACATCATGATATTTGCGAGGCCAGATCTTGAAAGAGGCATGATAAATTTCTGCCAGCCCTCTTTGGAGCTTCTTCCCTCTGCTATGAGAAGAACATGTCTCAGGTAACCACCTGGGACCCAGAATGGAGGCACATGGAAACAGACCTGAAAATGACCTGGCTTGAGTCCAAGCTGTCCCAGATGAACCCAGTTGAGACCAGGCAAACTTCAGCAGACATGCACACTTATGAGTATAAGCTAAATGTCGGTTGTTATGAAACCCTGAGATTTTGGGGGTTGCTTGTTATGCAGCACAGTCTCAGGAAGAATCTTATGAATACAAGGCCAGAAAGGATAGGCCTTTTAGAAGAGATTGTAATTGCCAGTTTGGCTGAAGGCTATATATGCACTCTTGCATCTGTACACAGAGGAGGATTTTAAGACATAAAAATGATGAGTAAAATCACTCAGATTTTGTGGGATTTTGGCTTCCAAAATGACCCAGATGATTTTACAGGCATCTTATGTAGGCTTTACGAAAAATCTACAAATTTATGGAACTGAAATAAAAGCACAGGATGTCTTAGGTATTTTTCATTCTCTTTCCTACACATACTGTGGGATCCCATTACATACCTGGTAAACATTAGGGACATGGGTCTTTCCTCAAAGGAAGTTTCAAAAGCAAGATTACACGCACAAACACACACGAAATACAAGGGGAATTCTTATAAACAAGAAAGTAGCAAAATTTAAGGTAAAGAAGAAATCTGAACCATTTTAGCTTTATGACATAAAGGAGATATGCTGGCAAGAGGTTAATCACGGCGATATAGTGGGTGTGATTAATTCATAAATGCCCTTTCCCGAGGCAGGTAATTACCAAGGGTCCTCTACTCCCTCTCCTTCTCTCCTTTCAGAGTCCAGGAACATAAATGCTTATTGCTGGCAATTGATAGGCCACTTGGATGTTTACCCCAAGGTAGAGCTCTGGTGGGAGGAAACAAAGTGTCTTAAAAGCAAAAAAGAAGGTGTGGGAGAAAAAATATTGATGGAGTGGGTGGCTCTGTGGGAAAGGACCACGAGGGGCGGCCCTAGAGTGTGGAGCTAAAACTAATGCCGGGACTGTGGGTGGGTGGAATAGGCTAGGGAGGCCTTTAGTTTCTGTCTCTTGTGGATGCAGGTTGGAAGATGTTGCTCCAACTTCACATGAAAGACGTGCTGCCTCCTGGTTCTGTTCGTTGTGCTTTGCTGTCAGTAAGACCACTTTGGTTGTGAATGATGCGACTCTGCCTCCTCCTTGCAAGTCGTCTGTAATCATCATGCTGAAAGGGCTTGCCTCCTCTTGGCCTTTAGGACATGCCCTTGTCTTATGTCTCCTTTATGAGACATACTTGTGCCATTCCTTTTCAGCTAATGAATTCTGCACCATGGAGAAAATTTATAACCATAACTTCCCTCTGGCTTAAAGATGAAGGAAAATTTGACTTTGGCACATAATTCTGCGGTGCCACTAGCACTGCCTCAGCCTCCCACGAATCACCCTCTTACTCCTTCTGGGGCAAGCAGGAGAAATGTGGGGTCCGCCAGCTGAGTTCTGACTGAGCACTGCTGCGACTGTCCCACTTTGGTGCGCCCACAGGCACTGCAGTCATCCATCAGCTCCATGGGAAGCCTTGCCACTTGAAGAACTACAAAACATATTCCACCAACATTTGTTGAACACTTGCTATTTGACAGACGTGGTGGTAGTCATAGCAAGGGACAGAAAAATGAATAAGACGTGGTTCTCTCCTCCATGGGGGTTTATAATCTAGTGGAGGAATAGGCACAGAAGCAACACAAGGGTGTGGGAGGCTGAGTGGAAGGACAAGTTTGAGCATGGGCCAAATTGGGAACCACCCAGGCTCTAGCTCCAACTTGGAATCCAGTGCAACGATAATCCGATTCTGGCCACACGGAAAGCCAGAAGCAGGCCTGATGGAGAAGGCTGATTGAAAACATTTTCCTAACACGATGGTCAAAGCTGAGGTTTCTTACACTGTTCTGGGAACAAAAGAACACACCCATTTGTATAAAAGGTCTTCTTTTAAAGCCTGATTTCAGCACCTTTTCTTCTTAACTTCCTACTTTTCTTTCACCTCCCAGAGGCACTGTCTAGGAGGCTCCTAGAACATTTCTTGCCTGTGGGATGAGGGCAGTACACATCTAGTGGGCCTCATGCATATCAGAGGCATGTGGGTTTGTAATTTAGCAGCAAAACTGCTGCGCTCACCGTAAACTGGTTTCTCTTTGGACTCCTTTCAGCTCAGTGAGCTCTCATGGAGATCATCTTGGAGCTCTGGTAGCAAAATACCTCTTGCTAATAGCTTATTCATTTTTTTTTTAAGTGCAACTGTCTTGGAAAACAAGTCTGGGAATTAGACTTACAGGCTGGGAAAACAGGCAGGGACTCGGGCAGCAGCTGTTTTTAATGTGCTTGGAGACTACATATGTACTACGTAGAGAACACATTGCATTCAGTAAGTTCATAAAATATGCATGTGAGTGTGGTAAGAACATGACGGTAAAAACGGTGCCGCCAACACGATGGAAACACTTTGTTATGCTGGCGACACCATGTGGCTTCACGTCTCAGAACATGGCAGCCTGGCCGTGGTCTCTAGCACTGAGATTCATTGAGTTCCAATGCTGCAATGCTCTGTTTCCCTCACCTGACTCAGACAGCATTGATAAGATTGTCAGTGGTAACCTCTAACCTTTGGGGAGAACTCAGCATCCCCCTGCGCCACCTTTACCCCTGATCTGTGTGATAATTTAAGGAGAACATAGGGACCAAGTCCTCAAATACAGGCAATGTACCATACTAGCAAGGGATAAAGCTTTGAGGGGGAAGGTAAAAGGTATCACGATTGAAACTATGGGAGAAAAGTAATCGCTTAAGCTTTCATTCAGTGCACCTAAAATTGTTATTTTAATGAACATTTTTATTTTGAAATAGTTTTGGATTTATAGAGAAGTTATGAATATAGTACAGAGTTTCTTTAAACCCCTCAACCAGTTTCAGTTTTCCTTAATGTCATGATCTTATTGTATCATGGTGCACTTATCAAAAATAAGAGACCAACATTGGTACGTTACTGTTAACTCTAGACTTCATTTTGATTTCACCAGTTTTTCCATTAGTATCTCTTTTTTCTGTTCCAGGACCCTATCCAGGATCCTATATTCCACTTATTTGTCACATTTCCTTCTGTCTATGACAGTTTCTCAGTTTTTCCTTGTTTTTCACGACATTAGTAATTTTGAGGAGTATTGGCTAGGCATTTTGTAGAATGTAAAAAAAAAAGTTACATTTCAGAATGAGATCTGATCTGCCTTGTGTGGGAGAAACTGCTGTCTTGGAAGGTCAGGGAGGGGGGCGTGGATGAGGGCACGTGAG
>PVJI01013915.1:0-46053 GCA_004026765.1 Micronycteris hirsuta | reverse complement strand
AGCAGAACATGACGAAGTGGATTCTGGAGTCAGATAAGACCAGGGTGATTGAACAGAGATCAGCAAGTCAATAACACATATTTGCCAAATTCCTACCAGAGAGTTCCAAACCCACAGATATGATCCACGCTTATTCTCACGGGGAACCCACACGGAGCTGGGCTCTTTACGTATGGTCCCTCAGAGACATGCGTGTCACTGCCACACTTTCTTTTCTGAAATAATTAAAATTCAATTTCAAAAACCGTTTCTTAACATTCTCAAGGGCACTCTGAAAATTTGTATAGTGAGGGCTCCTTTAAAATGTTATTTGTTTCGGGCCAGCCTCATAGTTGCTGAGGGGCCCTAGGCCTTCCACCCTTCTAAAATGGCCCTGACGATGAAAACAGTGATAACATGGAAGGGCCTGAGTGTACAGCTTGGCATTTTATAAGTATTCAGTGATTGTTAGCTGCTGTTTTTATTCTCATAATGGAAGTACATATTTTTTTATATATACATTTTTTAAGATTTTATTTATTTTTATTTTTAGAGGGACAGGGAGGAAAAAAGAGAGGGAAAGAAACATCGGTGTGTGGTTACCTCTTATGCACCCCACTGGGGGCCTGGCTGACAACTCAGACATGCGCTCTGACTGGGAATCGAACCAGCAACCCCTTGGTTTGTAAGCCAGCACTTGACCGAGTATGGTGAGCCTCTCCATCCTGGGCAGTACATATACTAATCATACATTTTAAATGATAAGAACGTAACCAGTTTCCATGTTATTCCATGGTCTAGCTGAACTTACTGTTTTAAGAAGGTTTATTGAAGTATAATTCACATACCATATATTTAAGTGGCAGTGTAACACTCGGCTCAGTTCATTCTCCCATAGTTGGACTCATTGTTTCCATTTTTTATAATAATAATAATTACAGTGAATATCTTTATAAATAAGGCATTTCCCACATTTATTATTATTTCCCTGTGACAGATTCCCAGAAGTGAAATTACTGGCTTATAGGATATGAACATTGGTAGAATTCTACACATTTTCGCGTTGCCTTCTGAAGAGCTGTACTAGTGTGCACTCCCCAGAGCTGTGTCTGCAGCACTTAATTTCTTCTCGCCTTTGCAGCCAAGGCTTATTTTTTAAAAATATCAGTGTATAAGGAGAAACAAAGTAAAATTTCATTTGCATTTTCTTGATTATTAGTGATACTAATATTTATTAACCAGTTTTCTTCTTTGGAAAGTGTCTATTTATTTGAGGTCTTACTTAGTGTTTTCATTATGTATTTTAATACCTCTCTGTACCTTAAAAATACTGACCATATTTGTGATTTCCCCCCTATTTGTTTACTTTTGAATTTTGTTTTCAACAGAAGTGTAAAATATTCATATAGTTGAATCTGTTTATTTTTTCCTTTGTGTTTTCTTGAATGGCTTCAGAACTTAGAAAGTTATCTTTGTTTCAAAGGGATATTTTACTTGAAGGCGAAGCATCTACAGCGGAACCTTGGTTCTTGACTTAATTCATTCCAAAAAACTGTTAGAGAAGTGATTTGTTTGAAAACTGAATCTCCTTTGTTTGTTGCCTGAGAGAATGTGTGACTGACCACACAGGTGTCAAAGGGTTGGTGGGTAGAGAGTCGAGACCCAAAGTTTCGTTAGACAACGGAGACATTTTTTCCTGAGAACCGAATTGTTCGAGAACCAAGATGTTTAAGAACCGAGGTTTGTTTGTATATGAAATTTTTTACTTCTTTACTTTTTATTTAAGTAAATAATTTTGCTTGCTATTTAGTCTTGATATGAGACATAAGAGAATAGGCTAAATAGCCGGTACCCCCCACCCTTCCCTTACAACAGTGCAGGCTGACTCACAAGCTATTCTTAGGTGTTTTTCCCCTTTTGTGTGAGTGAATTGTCTTGTTCAGAGTTGTTGACTGATTCTTCTAAAATTGGTTTAATTTAAATCTTCAATATAATTGGAGTACTAACTGCCCTCTTGGTTTATTAGTTGATTCTTTGTCAGCTAAACTTAATGTTTATAAAAGTCCAAACTTATAATTTATATTTAAACATCTTAAACTGAAGCTGCGAAGTTACAGAACTAGAAGAACTAAGTTTGGATAGAAGAGTTACCTTCTTTAAAGCTTTTAAATCTTGACATGCTGTATGAATTTGGGGTCCTAAGCCTCTCGGTAGAAATAATAGTAACCTTTTTCTTAAAAATTCATTAAATAAAAATATGTTCTTTTTACTAGTAATTATACAACTATTATTTGTTGCCCCAAATTCAGTGAAATCAAGTTAACTGCTTTAGTTGAAAATAATGTTGAAATAATAACAGTAATAGCCATCATATGAACATCTTAGAAGTGCCAGATGCTTTACATATGTGATATCTAAGCCTTAAAACAACCTGGCATTTAGGTACAACTGTCCACATTTATAGGTTAGGAAGTAACAGCTAAGTCATATGGAAGTTCACAAAGTTGAGGAGTAAGTGCACTGGGATTCAAACTCTAGTTGGTGGATCTGTTTTTGGAGCTCATGGTCTATCAGCCTGCTTGATCTCAGTGCAGTTGGAAGCATGCTAATCTCTCAGAGTCAAAGGATTTGTGTTTGTTAAAGGATATTTTAGTGCCTGCCTGGGCGCTGGGTATATGAGGGTGAGGCATTCACAGGACCACACAGTCTAATAGAAGTGGGCAGGCAGGAAAACAAATGTTACAATACTAGGTGATAAGTAGTTTAATGAAGAGAAATACATGTTGAAATGGGAATGTGGCAAAGGAAGCTTTTGTGGGTAGAAGTGTCGCTGAGAAGCAAGTAATTCCACAGGTTCACAGTTGGGACGATAAGATGGGGCAAAGGTGGAGGAAAGGTATTCCAGCGCTGCAAACGTAGGCAGTGGGTAGACCCTAAAACGTCGTATATGCCATGTGAAGGAGATTAGATTTTTAAAATAACAACTGTATTGAAATACAATTCATATAACATTAAAATCACCTTTTTAAAGTTTACAGTTTTATACTTTTGTGATTTTAGTATATTCACAGAATTGTATAACCATTACCACTATCTAAATTTAGAACATTATCATCTCAAAAAGAATGCCCCCCACACGTATTAGCAGCCACTCTCCATCTCTCCCCCAGCACCCCTAATTCTAGGCAACCACCAATCTACTTTCTGTCTCTTAATTTGCCCATTCTGGACATTTCATAGAAATGGGAACATGCAATATGTGGGTATATTTTTGTGTGTGACTGGCTTCTTTCACTTACTGTAATGTTTTTAAGGTAAATTCATGTTGTGGTGTGTGTCAATAGTTCATTCCTTTTTTAAGGCCAAATATTGTATTGAATGGAGGTACCACATTTTGTTTAGCCATTTGACAGACATTTGGGTTTCTCCTTTTTCTACTATTATAAATAATACTGCTGTGAGCACTTGTGTACAAGTTTCTGCATACCTAACGGTGGTATTGCTGAGTTATATGGTAGCCTATGGTGAACATAGTGAGGCACTGCCAAATTGTTTCCCAAAGCCATTGAACCATTTTACATTCCCACCAGCAATGTATTAGGGGTCCAGTGGAGGAGGCTAGCTTTTATACTACTAGTGGATTATTACATAGAATCATAGAGGAAAATGTTTGAAAATCATTGGATTAGATTGTTGCTTCCCAGTACGGTTCAAGGTATTTGCTAGGTCAGGAGACTTTTCCCAATGAAGGAAACCAAAATACAAGTCGTTTTCTCAATTCTTAGGGGCTATTGCTGTTCCATTCCCATAGTCTTCAATTTTTATGTATTCAGTTGTCCAAAAAGTCCGTAGTTCTTTTCCGTGAAATAAAAGACACATTTTTCATTTTCACCAATATCTTTACTGATTTGGATATTTTGAGTATGTTGGCCATCTCCCGCGTAGTATAACATTGATCGTTCTCAGTTAATGTCTCTATTTGATCGCTCTCAACTTCAACGGGTCTGCCTGACTGTGGACTGTTGTCCTGCGAGAAATCTCCAGCACTAAACTTTGCAAAAACATTTTGGACACATTTAATCAGTCACAGCACCTCCTCCATACACTGCACAAATCTTTTTTTGCATTTCTGTTGTGTTTTTACCTTTCTTGAAATAATAAAGCATAATATGCCAAAAATGTTGCAGATTCCATCTTCAATATTAAAATGGCTACACAAAAAAATCATCAATTTTGATAAGTTTTTTTTTTTTATATTTTTTTATTTTTAGAGAGAGGGGAAGGGAGGGAGACAGAGAGGGAGAGAAACAGCAATGTATGGTTGTTCCTCACATGGCCCTCACTGGGGACCTGGCCTGCAACCCAGGCATGCGCCCTGACTGGGAATCGAACCGGGACCCTTGGGTTCCCAGCCCGCACTCAGTCCACTGAGCTACACTAGCCAGGGCTTAATTTTGATAAATTTTTTTAAGTGCACACTGATTTGTCAGCTGCCACAATGCAGTCTGACAACATTGTTTTGAATGAAGTTAAAGACAACTAAGCATGACTAGAGCCATCGTATGGAAAAAACCCAATGAGCTTTTTGGCCAACCCAATATTAGTATGGGTTACTTAATGATAATCTGAGTTATTAAGGATTAGTGAAATTCAGTGTTCATTATTAGCAAATACTAACCTAAAATTAGCAAATTTCTAGAGCTTACTGAAAGCTCAGGTTTAGTTTCCTTTTAAGAAGTTTGTTAGAGATCCAGTGCTTTGGTAGATTTGAAAAATTCCTGCTCTGCATGCTCAAGCTCTTGTGGATACTATTTTCAGTGTACTATTGATGATCTTGTCTTGAGTTTGATATGGTTCCAGTTGCTGCTGTTCTTGAATTAATGTAATTTTAGAATTAATGTTAAATTTAATTTTGTTGATGATTTTGCTTTTGTGTAATTAGTGTTGCATTGCTATAATTCTTTATCATAGAGTTATTTTTTGACTGGAAAATGGGAGCAGGTAGGGGTAGGTTGGCCCTCTGGTCCCACTTCGGTGGGCCATGGTTAGACTAGTTTGAGAATGAATGGATTACATAGCTGGAAAAGATTCTTTCCCAGTCCAATATCTTAAAAATTTTTGAAAATGGGAATTGTGTATATTAAAGTTAAGGATCTTAAGTATAGAAGACATGAGACCTCTGAAAGTCCACAGATTAACTTTGGAAATTGTATACCACATTTTGTGCATTTGTATTTTTTCCAGAGAGAGCAAACTGTAGGTTTGCTAGATTTTTTTTTTTTTTTTTTTTTTTTTTTTTTTTTTTAAAGAAGTCCACAGCCCCTCAGAATTAAAGAATTCAGACTGGTGAAGAGAATCTGTGATTCGGAGTGTTTGGGGACGTCTCTGGTGAGGTGGTGCTGCGTAGTGGAAGCTGTTACCTAGGTACGTGGTTGGTTTTAGTGTGACTAATCGCGTGTTAGAATGTCTCTCTTCATCCTTTCTGGTAATTTTTCTCCCTGTCAGAACTTGGAGTTGGCTTTTAAGAATTCTCTTCCACGTTTATTATTTTATAGTAACTTATTCAAATGATTGGGATGTTCTGCTTATGAGCATTCTTTTTTGCAGCAGTGAAAGTATGCTTTACTTCCAGTAATTGAAATGTGTGTGTTTTTTTTTTTTTAAAAAACAACAACTTTAAGTTGGCCTGATAGAATAGAAATGGATGAATGCTTTTCTATGTATTGGCTATGAGTTTGATTTTCTTTCCTCTGCTCACTTGTTCTGTTTGTGTTTTGGTTGGTCGAGACCGAACATTACCAGTCACAGACAGAAGCTCTGCAGGCCTTGCTGGGGTGTGCCATCACTTTGGATGTCAGTGTGTTTAGGCCTCTGTGGTGGGGAGTATGTGGAGGAGTATACTTTTCTTCTGTAGTTTTTTAAAAAATATATTTTATTTATTTTCAGAGAATGGGGAAGGAAGGGAGAAAAAGGGAGAGAAACATCAGTGTGCCAGAGAAACATCAGTCGGTTGCCCCTCACAGGCTCCCAACTGGGGACCTGGCCCACAACCCAGGCATGTGCCCTGACTGGGAATCAAACGGTGACCTTTCAATTCGAAGCCAGAGCCCTCTGTAGTTTTTATTATTGGATGTAGCATGGCTGGATTTAAGATGAAATTGATAATTTCAGTTTACTGTTTTTGATAAAATAGACTTGTTATCTAATATTGTTCATAATAGACTAAAAAATTGACAAGGGCAAGGCTCTGGGTGATACTGGCTTTTGGGTTAAGAGTCTGTTTTCAGCCCTGCCCTTTGGACTGTTGTCTGGGCCCAAGGAAAAGAGATTGTTGTCTGGGTTGCAAAGAAAAGGTGTAAGGTGTACTTTCTCAACTCCTTTTTCTTCTGCTTCTGAACTCCTGTATATCTTTATGCATCCTATTGCCTTTCCTATTGTGTGTTCCCAGAGCCAGAAATGTCTGTCCCTTTGCACTCTAGAACTATGTACTTGACTTTCTCTGGACCCTAACTTTCATTAGGTAAACTTTCCTTTTGCCTTTTGGAAATTAAATCTCTTCCTCTTCTTCTAAAAATAGCCTTATCCCGTTGCCTCTTTTCTGAGGCCTCTTGTCTTCCCCTTTCCTCAGCAACGTACTTCTAGAATCACCTACACTTCACCTTCCAGGCACTGCTTTATCTGTTTCAGTTGGACTTCTCTAGCCGGTCCATTGTACTGGAACTGTATTCACAACAGATTGCAAAAACTAATGGCTTACTCCTGACTTCTGTGACATTTGGCAGTGATGACTGTCATCTCCTTAAAACACTTTTCTTACCTCTAGATCCTGGTGTTTCTCCGTTTCCTCAGCCTCTGTTCTGGTTGTTTTCTTCATATTTCCTGCACATGGTTTCCACAGATACTGTCATTCACTGACATGATTACAACTGTTCTCAATCCCCGATGACTACCAAGTCCGGGTCTCTAGCTTGTATGGAACTGATACCATCTTTTGAAGGTTATCCACTTGGGTGTTTTTGTGAGTACATCAGATTAGGTATGCTAAAAATGAACATTTTGTTGCTCACCCTCCCAAAACTAATATCCAAATCCCTACTTTCTTAGAGCTTCTGTCTTAGACCTTTCTATAGTCACTCAAGATAGAAACTGTGATGCTCTTCTATCTTCTGCATTTACCTGATCAGAAAATCGTGTCCATTGTAACTCTGAAATGCCTATATTCTTTATTGCCCAAGTTCAAATTCCCACCACCTGGATTATGCCGGTTACTTCATCACTGGTGTCCCTGTCTCACAACACTGAAACCCTGTTCCTTTCCTGTACTGTCTGTCAGAATTCTCTTCCTCAGCCTTTCAACGACCAGGTTCTTTTATTTCTTGCGTATGCTTTCTCTGGATCCTGTCATTCTTTAACATGATGACAGCTATTCCCAATCTCTGGTGACTAACAAATCTGGGTCTCCAGCTCCAGCACATACTGCACTTTACATACTGGCTTCTCTTGATTTGTACAGTGAAGTTCAGAATCAGTAGTGTGACATACTTTGTTTCTTAAATTGTGTCATCTTGGCAAGTTACTTCATTACTTTGGTTTGTCTTTAATTGTTTCTAACATAGAGATGGAATTCAGTCTGTTGTTTAAGTCTTTGTTAAGTCATTAGATGAAATTATTATAAAGAAGCCTCGATATGTAAAACACAAAAACGGAGCTACTTTCATTGAGGTTGCTATCCCCTCCCAAATCTACATTCCACTTCCCTATTCCGCTACTCTTGTATCTCCTTAGAATTTCTAGAACTCCAAGGAGTGTTAAGTTCTCTTTTAACACTGAAGATTAAGTGAGTTCTTTGAAATCACATCACTCTCAGGTCACACTGTCTTTGAATGGGAAAGGCTGTACTGTTATGCTGGCTGTTGTACATTTCTTCTTTTTACCTTAGGTTCAGGGGCTTTCCCTGTCTTTGTGACAGTGCCTGCCCACACACCTGTACAATGTCTTTCACTCCAGGGACACATAGAATCCACTTACTTTGTCGCTCATTTTAGATAAATCTTACACAGATGTTACCTCTTTTGTGATAGGTGTTGTACTTTGGTATATCTGCCAGTAGTGTTCTATCTTCTGGCTTCTCGTAGCATTCTTCAGATACTTATATTATAATCACAATTCATGTATGATGAATGAATAAGTAGGTGAATGAAAGAAAGAATAGATGGGAACCAGATAAAGGGGGTATGTATATTCTGTGAATTTGATCTTACTGTAGAAACTAGAAAGAAGTAGGTAATTTTGCTCCAATCATTCTCTCATGGAACTGACCTCGATCTCCTTGGAATCAGTTGAGGAAGGTACATTTTCCCAACTAATCAAGTTTGGAGAGTCGATCTGTGAATGTAGCATGTAGAGTGGAGGAGGGACTGGGGAAAGTTTTAAAAGGTATGCCCTCAGGAACTTGATTATCTTGCTTTTGAATGTCAGACCTTCAGTCAAGTTTATTTAAACTTAATCAATATTTAACCAACATGATTAGAAGCATAATTAAAAAACCCAGTTCTTCCTCCTCCTCCCCCTATAAAGCTCTCATATTTCAATGGGAAATAAACTTTTATCTCTAAAAGTATACTGAAAAGGAAAAGAAAAACAAGAAATTACAGAAGGGCCATGTTGCAAGGGACAATTTGGTCTAAAATCCATGGCACTGATGCCTTTAGAGTTTCAAGGAAGAAGTTCAGAGCCTGCTTTGCTTTCTTACATTTTTTTTTCAATTATTTATACTATTACAGTTATTCCTGTCTTTTTTCTCCCTTTTTCCACCTCCAGGCAGCCCCACTTTCTTCTCTCCCTCAGTTAATCCCCTGATCGTGATCCATGTGCATGGGTCATGCATATATGTTCTTTGGTTAATCCCTTCACCATTTTACATCCATTACCCACCCTCCCCTCGGGCAGCTGTCAGTCATTCCATGTATCTATGCTTCTACTTCTCTTGACACTTTGTTCGTTACTTTATTGTGTCCGTTAAATTCCACATATAAGTGAGATCATGTGGTGTCTTTCCCTGACTTTGCTTACGGTATTTCACTTAGCATAATATATGCCAGGTCCATCCATGCTGTCAAATGGAAACCACAGTGAGATAACAACTCACACCTGCCAGAATGGCTACCATCAATAAGTCAACAGACAGCCAGTTTCTTTTTTGTACATTCAGTTCAACATTGCCTCTCTCCACGCTTCCCTTCCTTTGTTTACTGGGTCGTTTTCTTTTTTAACATCCCAACCATATCATTCATTTACCAAATTCATTTGTTCAGCAACTATTTGTTGAGCATTTTCTCTGGGAGATCTGGTTTAGTCACTAGGTGTACAAGGGTAAATAAAAATGGTTTCTGCCCAGTACAAGTAAACAGGCAAATATGTGAAATGTGAAATTGAAGTGCACTGTGATAAAGAAAGTTATTATGGGATGAATGCATGTGCAGACATAGCTAGGAGACAGTAACTAACTACCTGGGAGGACAGAAGCCTTTCAAAGGAGAGGTGACATTTGAATTGGGAGTTGAAGAATGGTAAGAAAGTGGTCACTGTGAGGAATAGGGGAGTGAAAAGAGCATCACTGTGTTTCAAAGGTTGGTGTACTTAAGACACCTGAACCAAGGGGAGGTATCTAGATGTGAATGTAGTAGATTGGGGTGAGGTTCTGAAGGGTGCCGTATTTCATAGTAAGAAGCTTGGGCTATAACTTGTAATCAGTCGAGGAATTTAAGCAGAAGAGGGACATTAGTGTGTGTTTTGGAAGAAAAAACTAACAGCTCTTTGGAAGGGTCTGTTAACCAAAAAATAAAAGGCCAAAATGAAAGTTGAAACATTATTTAAGTATTTGAGCTCAAAGAATAGCTTGTTCAGGAAGCATTGATGCCGGTAGAAGCCCAGATAATATTTGGATTAGGAGACAAAGGCAAAAGGTATTTATGAGGAAGCGTAGGGGACCAATTACATCAGTAGAAGGAAGGTATTTCTGTTGGTATAGATAAGGTAACATAGTGATGCTAATTCCAAACAATGGTTTTAATTTTCAGGCACAGTGTTATCAATCTGGTAGTCAGAATATCTGCTTTCTTATCTTTTTTTTTTTTAATTAAATTTTCCAATTACTGTTGACATACAGTATTATATTAGCTTCAGGTCTATAAGATAGTGATTAGACAGATAACTTACAAAGTGATCATCCCAATAAATTTATACCCACCTGACACCATTCATAGTCATTACAATATTATTGACTATATTTGCTAGCAGTACTTTGGCACACAGTGTGCTTGAGGCTCTCCCTCTCCGAAGGTTACTGTGCCCTGTGTTAATCTTCCATAGGTTTGGGGCATATTCCTGCAAGGCAGTTCCTCTGGGATGGCAGCTCTGGCTCCATTTTAAAGTGACTCTGTTTGTATTATTGTTTCACAGGTCTCAAAGCAGGAAGAACATTTAAGGAAGTTCATGCCCTAATTTACATAATTATCTTCTGAGTCACAATCTTCTAGTGATAAGCCTCAAAATCTGTAGAATTAGTAAACGTCCCAGGTTATATGATCAGGGAAGTTGGGGAACTTTAAAAAATAGGGCACTGGACATAAGAGATGAGGTTTCTAGGACCAGTTTTGCTATGACTATGTGAGTTCACACAAATTTCGTCATTTTTACATCTTGAAAATTTAGGGCTTTTGATTAAATATTACTGTGATTCTTCTATAATTCTGTGCTTCTATACAAACAAAAAATCCAACCTTAAGCTACTTTTTACCTATAATAGCTACATTTTTTCTTTTTCTGGGTCTTACTGTCCTTTTGAAGAGGAAGGATTTCCTACTCCTGTTAAAGCATTTCTGCTTTTCTCTGCCTTAGTGTAGTTATATTTCCCACATTCTCCAAATTACATTTGATTTACCTTAAATCAAAGCAGTCCTCTTTGCCTTATGCCTGCTTTCCACCATACATATCTTCTTGGTTTCTAAAAAGGTAACAGTGCTAGTTCTCCATTAATTTAGAATGTGCAGGAAAATCTTCACATAAATATTATAAAACCATAGGTAATTAACATAGTAATTAAATTATATGATAGCTTCAAGCTGCCGAGATTGCCTGTCTTTGCATGTTACCCCCTCCAAGGAGTAGAGAGGTATTTATTGGATGCTGACTTCAATCACACATGCCTAAAACAGGCATCAGGCATGTAACTCAGGAGACACTTATCCTTTTCCTCCCAAAAAGTTACACCTAGAGGTAAGAAATAATTAGCACTTCCTAACTTATGTGTGTGATTGATGTAGACTCAAAGGCTTGTTTTTCTTTACGCCTACAAATGTACCAACATTAGGTTGACCTGCTACTTGCAGGAACCTGTGACCTACTCATCGTTAATTAGTATCCCCATTTAGGTGAGGAAGAGGCAGATAAAGCCCATGGCTTTAGAATTAGACAGATTTGAAATTGCGTGCTGGCTTCATCACTTACTAAAGTTAGGCAAGTAATTTAACCTTTCAGTTCTTCAACTGTGCAATGAGTCCTATATCATCTGCCTTGCTGGGATATGGTGAGGATTATTAGTCTTATCAAAGGGGTCTAGCAGTATCTGGTACCTGGTAGACAATAGTCTACAAGCCCTGTGTGTGTGAAGTGCCTTTCATAAAACCTAGAACATGATGGAGATGGAGACAGTTCCGGCCAAGATGGAGGTGTAGTCAGAAACGCTTCCCTTCCTCACACAGCCGAGAGCAACCAGAACTGCCAGAAAATCACTTGCATGGAAGTCCGACAACCAAGGAGTTAAAGAAACATTCATTCAGACCTGTAGGAGGGGCTGAGACGGGCAGCCAGAACAGGGAGAATGCATGGCAAGGCGGTGGGCTACGTGGGTGATCTCATACAATTTTGTGCAGGTAAGCCGGGAGCAACAATGGGAGAGCAAGACAGACCGCAAAATCCAGGGTTTCAGCACAGAACTAAAGGCTCAAAACCGCTGGCTGTAAAAAATCTGTGGGGGTTGTGGTGGCAAGGGAAACTCCCAGTCTCACACGAGAGTCATTTGGAGAGGCCCACAGGTCCTAAAACGTACACAAACCCACCCACCTGCGAGTCAGCACCCGAAAGGGCACAATCCACTGGTGGGAAGTGAGGGAAGTGACAGAAAGAGGGACGAGAGCCGAGCAAGTGGCATTGGTCTCTCTCTGACCCATCCCCCATGTACAGTGCCACAACACAGCAAAGAGGATTGCCCCACCCTGGTAAGTACTTAAGCTTCCACCCCTTACCACATACAGTTGCACCAAGACAAGGAAATACGGCCCAAATGAAATAACAGATCAAAACTCCAGAAAAGGAACTAAGTGATGAGGAGACAGACAACCTATCTGATGCAGAGTTCAAAACACTGGTAATCAAGATGCTCACAGAATTGATTGAGCTCAGTCACAAAGTGAAGGAAGAAGTGAAAGCAACACAAAGTGGAATAAAGGAAAATATACAGGGAACCAACAGTGAAAGGAAGGATACCAGGACTCAAATCAACAATTTGGAACAAAAGGAAGAAAGAAACATCCAGCTGGAACAGAATGAAGAAACAAGAATTCAAAAAAATGAGGAGAGGCTTAGAGGTACCTCTGGGACAACTTCAAGTGCTCCAACATCTGAATCATAGAAGTGCCAGAAGGAGAAGAGGAAGAGCAAGAAATGGAAAACTTTTGAAAAAATACTGAAGGAGAACTCCCCCAATCTAGCAAAGGAAATAGACTTCTAGGAAGTCCAGCAAGCTCTGAGAGTCCCAAAGAAATTGGACCCAAGGAGGAACACACCAAGGCACGTCATAATTAAGTTACACAAGAATAAAGATAAGGAGAGAATCTTAAGAGCAGCAAGAGAAAAGGAGAGAGTTACCTACAAAGGAATTCCCATAAGACTGTCAGCTGATTTCTCAAAAGAAACCTTGCAGTCAAGAAGCATCTGGAAAGAAGTATTCCAAGTCATGAAAGGCAAGGACCTGCATCCAAGAATACTGTATCCAGCAAAGCTGGATGGGAGAGCAGATAAAGTGCTTCCCAGATAAGGAAAAGTTAAAGGAGTTTATCATCACCAAGCCCTTAATATATGAAATGTTAAAGGGACTTATCTAAGTAACAGAAGATCAAAAACTATGAACAGTGAAATGATGACAAACTCACAATTATTGATAACTGAACCTAAAAAACAAAAATTAAGCAAACAACTAGAATAGGAACAGAATCACAGAAATGGAGATTGGTTATCAGTGGGAAAGAGGAGGGGCTATGTTGGGGGGAAGGGTACAGGGAATAAGAAGCATAATTGGTAGACATAAAATAGACAGGGATAGGTTAAGAATAGTATGGGAAATGGAGAGGCCAAAGCACTTACATGTACAACCCAAGGACATGAATTAAGGGTTGGGGAGGAAGGCTGGTGGGTAGGGGTGCTGCATGGAGGAGGGGGATAAAGGGAAGAAACAAATGGGGACAACTGTAATAGCATAATCAATAAAATATACAATTTTTTTTTAAAAACCTAGAACGTAATGGACTTTCAATGAATATTGAACATGACACATAGTAAGGACTTAATAAATGGTAATTGTTATGATTACATAAAGTAAAACTTTTACTTTTGTAAAAAGTGAAATGTACTTGTTGCATTTTTCATAATTTCAATTGTTGTTAATTGCTCTGCAAGTAGATCAGTAGAATTGTTAAACATGAGGTATTCTTCAACGGGCCAGAGAGTTGATGTGAATGTAACAGGTATGAAATTGTATGTTTTAAAGGCTTATTGGTTCCTACAAATTTTGTTACCATGTCCAGATGTTATACCCATTCCTCCATGTGTCCCTGTTATGATAGGGCACCTGCATGTTATGGTACATGGGTGACAATCCCATGTCAGGATTGTACCTGTGATTATTAAGCATCTATTATGTAGCATTCTGTTGTGTTCACAGAATACATGATGACTAGCCAGAGGTCCTAGATAGATATCTAAGACTTTGTGACTGTGGGATCCCATTTCTTCTTCTCCTTTTTTTAATCTTCACCTGAGGACATTTTTTAATTGCTTTTTAGAGGGAGTGGAAAGTATGGAGAGGGAGGGAGGATAGGGAGTGGGGAAATGAGAGAGAGGGAGGACGAGAACACTGAGGATTCAGCCCGCAGCATTTGGGTGGACAGGACAACACTCCAGCCAACTGAGCCACACTGGCCAGGGCGGGATCCTGTTTCTTATTTGTCTTTTGTAAGTCTGCGCTTTTTCTCCAAGGGATCTTTGGCATTTTACATGCTTTTATGCAGTTATAAAATGCATTGTCGATCATGCTTGGCGGATTTTCTCCCACATTTTAAAATTATCTCTCTGTCACTGAGACCTAATAAAATAGGAGCCCTTACGACTGCATCTTCGTAAGTAAATCGTTGCTTTGCAGGCATATAGCTTATTTTGGTTTAACGTTACTTATGATCATTTAAAATTGGGGAAGTAAAAGTGTTATGCTTGTTTGTAGAATCTCTGTACTTGAGGAAGTTGTAGTCATAACTTGATTTATAAGACTTCCTTCTGTGTTCACTCTCTTTTTTATTTTTGTAAGTAGGCAAGTCACAATTTACCCAGTCTCACAATTCTGGGAGTCATCTCTGGTTCCTTTTATTCCATAATGCCTCGATCTAAACAGTCCCTGAGTTCTACCTGTTTTAAGCTATTCATTGTTTCTCTAGTTCAGTCCGTCTTCTCTGTTTCTGCTGCCACTGTTCTAGAATAGGTGCCAAATACTGTTCTCAGCTCTCCCGTAACTGACCATCCGGCTTCAGGCTTGCCCCTTTCTTCACAGTGATTCTTTAGTGAAATCTGACTTCTTGTCAACCACAGGTTCAAGTCCAAGATTCTTAACATTACAATTATAGCTCATTCTTACCCTTTAAATCCCAACACAATACCTCCTCAAGGAGTTCCTGACCACCCTACCATGGTTTATATTACCTTTGAGCAAAAAGTGAAGAAAACCGTCTTGCACATAGGTGAAATTTCCTCCTACTTCAGGAGAGTATAGTGACAGATGAAGTCAAAGTGTGGAAACAGATTTAAAGTTCCATTGCAGTAAAGGTTACATCTAAAGAACCAATGTGCACTTTTTTAAAACTGTATTTTGTTCTTACGATGTTATTTATTTATTTAGAAAGAAGGGAAGGGGGAGAGAGAAAAAAGTGGAACATCGATGTGCAAGAGATAGATCAGTCAGTTGCTTCTCGCACACCCCCACCTGGGGCCCACAACCCAGCCATGTGCCCTGGTGGGGAATAGAACTGGCTACCTTTCTGCTTGCAGGCTGGCACTTAATCCACTGAGCCACACCAGCCAGGGCAAGAATGTACACTTTGAGAGGAGGATGATACATAGTGGTAACGTACAGAGAAGCTGGGAGGCTTAAGGATAAAATTGGGAGTGCCAAAGCATTGTTGGAGGTTTGCTCATCCCTTTTGCCCAGTTCTTGCTTATCCCTGTTGTGTAGATAAATGTATCAGATTTAAACTTTCTGATAGACCTCCTTTTAGAGTTTACTCATAGCAAATTAATGAATTAGGGATCAGAATTACGTTGTGCTCTTCCTTCCTGGACACCTAGAAAGCCGTTTATCAAAACCCCACTATATGTCAGGCATTGTACTGGATTATGTTCAATACTTTAAAAAATACTCTTGCAAAGTATTTTTATAGATGACTATGAGACTCAAAAAAGATTAAGTAACTCTTTCATGGTTACAGCTAGGAAACTAGCATAGCTGGGATTTGAACCCAGAGCTATTAAATTTCTAAATTTCCTTCTCTTCAAGTGCAGAGCACTTGCCCAGCACATTTAATTATGTTTAAATAAAACACACATGTTTTAATAATTACTTTTAGACCAGTTTTATAAACCTGTGAAACTTGATTAAATAGTCATGCTACATTTATTTTGGATGTTTTTCTTGGTTGGGGGATTTTTTTTTTTTTAAAGAAGAGCATTGAAGATTTAATTGTTATTTACATTTAACTTATAGAGTTGATTTCTCTGAAATAAATCTTTGCCTAATTATAATAACTTTCCTCTTTCCCAAATTAATTTCTACAAAATTAGTTCATGCCAAGGGTTTCTTTATTCAGTATTTGCTATTAAATGTGACTGTTTTTCTTTTAAATGGTTCATTTTAAAGGCAGAACCATTAGCCAACAAAATCTACCCTTCCCCAAATGTAAATTCTGCCTGTTCAGCAGCAGCAGAAGCTCTGCATTGTTTTCTGTTGGAAGTGTGAGCTGAAGGGACAGACATTCCCACTACTTGGCGGGTGCACTAAGCTGTGATCTGCCCTTGTTGTATTATTAATGGCACAATGTTTTTATGTTGCAGATGGCTGAGAGCTAGCAAGGAAAATTCAGGACCATGATGGCTCAGTTTCCCACAGCTATGAATGGTAAGCAGCTTTGTGCTTGTGGGAAGATAAAGAGGTTATGGGATATTGCAGCGGGGCGGGGGGTGGGGGGGCGGTAGAGGTTATAAAATATTCTTTTATGATATTTTTCTTTCAGCTTATAAATGCAAAACTTAAAGTATTCTTGTTGAAAATATTTGGGCAATTTATTTCAAAACATTGCATATAGCTTCTGTTAGAATATTATGCAGTGAATCCTGCAAGTCAGTATTGGCGTGTTCTGCAGCATCATCTGAAATGTGCGCTTGCCTTTGAGAGTTAAGAATAACTTAAAGCTACATTGTGTTTGATGTATAAGACTGGAGGACAAAAAGCAGAGCGCTATAAGGTGAAAGTGTTAAAAATCTTTTTAATAGCATGGGGTGATTGTAAACTGATTAAACCAATAAAGATTCATTTAGTAATATATATAAAAAAATAGTTTGTTTTTCTTTTACATAGGATTATGTATGTCAGTACACACAATTGTTTAATGAGAATAATTTTAAAAGAAAATATTTAATTTCAATAAAATGTTTTTAAAGCTTTTTTTCTGATTCTAATTTTAATTCATTTCTCAAATACAAATTAACCACCTTAATAAGTATTAAGTTACTGTGTATGTCATTTAGAATTAATGGAGAACATGTATTATATTTTAAATCACTAAAGAAATCAAAGATGCTGAGTTGTTAATTTTGAGGTAAATTTCATTAGCTAATTATAAATATAAGGAAATAGTGAGTCCAGTTGATAATTCTTTAACATTAAAATTGAAAATATTAAAGACCATTAGGAAAAAAAGAGGGAAGAATCACCAATGATTCTACCACCTTGAGAAAGCAGTTCTGTTTTTTAGTCTTCACCCAAGGTTAAGCTTTGGAGAGAGAGAAACATCAGTTGGTTGGCTCTGGTGTGCTCCCAGACCAGGGATGGAATCCACTGCCTAGGCATGTGCCCTGACCGGGGATTGAACCCACAGCATTTTGGTGTACAGGACAGTGCTCCAACCGACCACCTGGCCAGGGCAGCAATTCTGTGTTAATGTCACCATGTATTTAATTGGTTACATCTTGTTTCAAACATGTTCTCAATCACTATGAAAATACATGTTGTATATCTAAAGTTTTAAGACTAGATTGACTTTATGAAATTTATAAGATTTTAGAAAAATGAATAACTTGAATAAAAATAAATTCTGATGTGTGGTAGGGTTTTGTTATTTAAAGATGAACTCAAGGGTTTTGTTTGTTTACTTTTTTGCCTTTTCAGAACTCCTATTTAAGGGTTAACGTGAGCATTGCTCCTACTCCTATTGTGGAAATAGTGTGGGATTGTAAAGATGGGCAGTTCTTTTTTTTTTTTTTTAGATTTTATTTATTTGTTTTTAGAGAGTGGAGAAGGAAGGGAGAAAGAGCAATGTATGGTTGCCTCTCATATGGCCCTCACCAAGGACCTGGCCTGCAACCCAGGCATGTGCCCCGACTGGGAATCGAACCGGGACCTTTTGGTTCTCAGCCCGTGCTCAATCCACTGAGCTACACCAGCCGAGCTAAGATGGGCAGTTCTTAAAAATTAAATAATATTTCTTTTAAAATGAGTGATAAACATAGGTTTAGAATCAGGATAATTGTAGTAGTAATGTGTTTACCTAAATTTGAGAATTTCTTTGACCCATACAAAGTTATTTGTATTAAATACAGTTTAGTTATAAACTTCAACCACATGTTAAGCAGGTTTATAAGTAAAATGAACATAAAAGAAAGCAGTACAGCAGATCTTCAAATAATGTCCTTTCATTCAACCTTACAGTGTTGATGAGAAAATTAAAATTGGCTCTCACTGGTGTGGCTCGGTGGGTTGGGCATCACCCTACGAACCAAAAGGTCTCCAGTTCCATTCCCAGTCAGGGCACGTGCCTGGGTTGTGGGCCAGGTTCCCAGTCAGGGGCGTGGGAGAGGCAACCTGTCCATGACTCTCTCACATCATCTATGTTTCTCTCCATCTTTTTTCCCCTCCCTTCTTCTTTCTCTATGAAATATATTTTTTTAAGATTTTATTTATTTGTTTTTAGAGAGAGGGAAAGGAGAAAGAGAGGGAGAGAAATAGCAATGTGTGGTTGCCTCTCACATGGCCCTCACTGGGGACCTGGCCTGCAACCCAGGCATGTGCCCTGACTGGGAATCAAACCGGGACCACTTGGTTCCCAGCCCGCGCTCAATCCACTGAGCTACACCAGCCAGGCCCTCTCTATGAAATATTTTTTTAAAAAAAGAGAAAATTGATTCCCACCCAAGACCACTCTTTGTGTGGAGTTTGCATGTAATCCCCATGTTTCCTGGGGACTTTTCTCCGGGGACTCCGGTTTCCTCCCACACCCCAAAGACGTGCATGTGAGTGAACTCGCGTGTCTAAATTGTCTGAGTGAGTGTGGGTGTGTGTGTGTGGCCCTGCTCTGGAGCAACTCCTGTCCAGGGTGGGTTCCGCCTTGTGCCCTGAGCTGCCAGGAGAGGCTCCAGCTACCTGGGCTCCTGAACGGGAATAAGTGAGTTGGAAAAGAATTCTCTACTTGTTTTTATTCATCTTTCTTAAATGCACATGTAGCTCACATTTATTTCAGTGTTTAATATGAGAAATGTTTGGGGTCTGTATTTTGAAGTTTGGTGACCTTTTTGTGACCAGAAATATGCCATGGAATCTTAACTCTTGTTTATATCAATTAGTCTACGGTAATATTGGTTTTATTATATCTCATTTTACTTGAATCACAGTTTCCAAGAACCCATCTGCCCCGGCCAGCGGGGCAGTTAACTGGGGTAGACCTGTTAGTGAAGGAGTGAGAGGGACAGGAGGCGCGAAGAATGGTAGCAAGACAGGATTCTGATCAAGCTGCAAGTTTTATTTGAGGATCGCGGGTATATGTACGGGTTGGCTGAGGGGCGTTGCTGGAGAAGCTCGGTGGAGTCGTGGGTCTTACTGATTGACTAGGCTTTGCTGATGGGCGTACTTTGATGGGAGGTCCCTCAGCCCACGTGATTTCGGGGAACTAGGTCTAGGTCTGAGGAAACCGATACTGATTGTTGCATCAGCCTAAGATGGCGACGTGCTCTTAAGATAACGGCCATCCTTTGGTTCCCAACAGACGTGCTCTTAAGATAGCGCCCATCCTTTGGTTCCCAACACCCATCCACCATATTAAGTGAGCACACACTGTACACACTGAGCACTGTACATCTTTATTTTGCTCATCTTTATTTTGCTCATCTTTATTTTGTTTCTTGCAATTTTTTGTTCCCAGCCTGCGCTCAGTCCACTGAGCTACACCAGCCAGGGCTTAACTTTATTTTTATTGTTGATGTTATTACAGATGTCCCCCTTTTCTCCCACTTGGCACACCTCCACCCAGCCCCCACCCTCCCTCCCTTCCCTCTGGCCATCAGCACACTGTTGTTCAAGTCTGTGGGTTTTGTATGTACAACCTTTGGCCAATCCCTTCACCTCCTTCCATCCAGCCCCCTCCTCTACCCTCCCCTCTGATAGCTCTCAGTCTGTTCCTTGTTTCTATTTTTTTCATCGGTTTATTTTGTTCATTAGATTCCACATATAAGTGAGATCATACGGTATTTGTCTTTTTCTGACTGGCTTATTTCAAGTGCTCAGAGCCACACACGGCCAGTGACTGCTGTATTGGACAGTGCAGACACAGAGCCCACCGTGGGTTTTGTTTCCTCGCCTGTAAGATGAAGATACTGGTAGCACCTAATTTGTAAAGTGATGGTGGAAGTCACTGAGCCGTCGCATATAAAGTACCTGGAGGATTGTCAGGGCTCAGGAAAGGTGAGCTGCTTCTATCTTTGTCATCCTTTGCCGTTGTTGTCACGTTTGACCATCATGATTTTTCCAAAGTCGTAGAGTAGTAAACCAGCCTATAGCCACACTACCTGCCTTCCTTGTCACAGAAATCGTGACAGGTTAGTTGATTTACGTTATAATAAGCTGATAAACCAGGTAGGTTTTTTACTATGAATGTGGTATTTCTTTATTTAGAAAGTATGTAGGTTTAGCTATTTTAGGTCCTTAGTTCTTTAGTACCTCTGTTTCTTTCCTTTTACATCTAATCTTAAAACTTGTCTTTAAGAGAGGATGTTTACAGATTTTTAAAAAATCCAGTCATTAGGGCTAATAAACATCTATATATTTATTGAGTAAAACATTGGTTAATAAAACTATATAGGTTTCAGGTGCACAATTCTGTAACACATCATGCGTATATTATGTTGTGTGTTCATCACCCAAAGTCAAGTCTTCTTCTAAGTATTTGTTAAATCAAATCCATCTTAGTGTTTCAAATTATAGTGGGCACCTACATTTCTATGATAAGCATTTCTGGAAACAACTTTGTAAGGGAGATTTTTATATAATGCAGGCAGCAACTATATATGAGCTTAGACACCTGAACATACTTGGTTTCTTGCTGACAGAAGGTGAGTCAACTTGAAAAGGTCAGCAGGGAAGTGTAGGTGGTCATTAACCACGTGGAATCTGTAGCGCTCTAAAGACCTCCCCAGAAGGCTGGTGGAGCCGCGTGAGGGGTAGACCACGGAAAGATTCGTGAGTGACTTTTGGGTTCCCCCAAGCCCTGATCTTGCTTCTCATCTTGTTTTCTACTCCCTTTTACTCCTTCACGTGTTGATTCCTCAATCACTTGTAAGTGTTTGCTCTGTGCTGCTACTCTGCTGGTTCGGGGGATGGAAAGGCAAACACACAAAGCTCCTGTTCCCCAAGGGCTCTCGTCTGGCAGAACAGATGGACACAAAGCAATTGCAGCACCTTTCTAAGTGTTCTGTGGAGGCAGGGAGTAGCCTCTTGAGAATCTAGAGGAGGAAGCAATTAATTTGCCCTGCAGGAGTTAGTGACCTCCTAGAGGAAGTGACATCTGCCCTGGACCTCGAAAGATAACTGTGAAAGAGAAGAGGGGGTGATGTGAATGCCAATCCAAGTAAAGGGAACACAAGCCAGGGGATGTGGAAGAGGATGTTTATGTGATTTGGGAGGATTTCTTTGTCTGGGATAGGGACATATTATTACCAGCATTCCTTTTATCCTAGGTTTTTGCTTTGCATTGTTTTTTCTCTTGTTAAATATTAAATAAATTTATGTTAGAGGTAGTGTCATAGTTAACATGTTTTCGCCTATTTGGTATATAATCAGTGTTCAGAATTTTTTAAAGGTACGTTATTCCAAAGGAAAATTTGGTTGCTTTGGTATGTAAAAGAGACCTATTTTTATATTTAAATATCAGTTTAGATGTATCTCCTTTACATTTTGTTACTTATTTTCAAGTGACAAAAAAAATATCAAAGTAATCAGGAAGGTAATGTGGGGTAGTAATTAAGAGCATGAATTTTAAAGTTATATTCTAAAGTACAAGAAAATTCTAGCTACAAATTAGCCGCATGGTATTAGGCAAGTTATTTAACCACCCTACACTTCAGTTTTTCTATCTGTAATGCGTATAAAACCTAGTCCATGGGAGTTGTAAAAGTCAAACGTGATAATATTAATATACTTAGCATGGGTGCTGGCATAAAGTATTGTATTTTGCCATGTATAATATGTACTTTTTTGCCCAAATTTTTAAGGGAAAAATAAGGATATGCATTATACATGGGCAGTACACAAAATACCTTGTATCTGTTCTTGTGTTTTGTAATTATTCATTACATAAAATTTCTTGTACCATAATATATTTAAAAAATGCTAAAATTCCTTTATAATACAGAAAACAAGTATCTAAATATAAATAAATAAATAAATAGAATTAAAAAATTAAAATGAAAGAATTTTTTTCTGAAAGTTTGGGCCAAAACCGTGGGTGCATATTATATATGGCAAAATACAGTAATGCTCAGTAAATAGTAGTTGCTGCTGCTTCTAAGTACTACTATTGCTCTGCTAATGTTAGACTTTAAAAATCAGCAATAGAGAGGGAAGGTTGTTTATCTGAGGTAGCCAGTCAAGAGCTGAGAGAGCAGTATGGTAAAGGGGATTAAAGAAAAGATCTGTGTTTCTGTTTGAGAAAAAGTGAGTTAGGTGAGATTAACTCATTTCACCAGGGTAGAGTCCTTGGGAGAAAGAGAATTTGCCAGGTACTGGACCATATAATTCACTTTGACAGCCACCAGGTGCTGCACTTAGACAGCACTATTGGCTAGCTGTCCAGAGCTAGCTGGGAGGTAAAGGTGGAGCAGAGTATTCTGTGGAGGGATAGAGAGAAGAGGGGGCAGTGTGCAACCCTGGCTTGTGTAGGACCGTGGTTTTTAACCCTGCCTGCACATAAAAAAAATCGCCTGGAGAGCTTTTTAAAAATTAGGAAGTTTATGCTTCATCCCCCAGAAATTCTGATTTAATTGTTCTGCTGGAATAGCTTTTCCCCCCTAAACATCCCCAGGTGATTCAGCAGGGGGTTGAACACCTCTGGTGTAGGACGTTGGCTAGCCCAGCATTGCCTGGGACTGCATACACTACTCTTACTAGATGAGGACCAGAGGATGCAAAGGGCTGAAGGCCTGCCAAAGTCCCCGATTGGTTAGCATACAGACAGGAGCAGACCCTCCACTCTATGGCTGTGTGCTCTGGTGTGCTATTACCTATCACAGGAAGAGGGCAGAGGTGCATTTGGAGCTTGTGGGAAGTTGATAGCCTGGTCTTATTTTTAGAGCAAATGGAAAGGATTGTTAAAATCATTGTTTGCTTGTTTTTCATGGTTTGAGAGAACCTCAGAAATGCTCACATTTAAGAAGCCATCCTCTGTTTTAACGCCTCCGCTAACTAGAAGAATGCCTTTGAGGTAGTTGGTTCCTCTTCAGTACAGCCCTAACTTTCCAACCTGGTGCTCTTGTTTCTAATTCCTGTAAGGATAGCAAGTAACCATGTTCTGCATACCTTAAAAAACACTGGAAGCTGCTACCATGTCTTCTTTCATCTCTGATTCCTGTGGCTTAATACTTTAGATTTTTAACTGCCTCATAGAAAAATATTTCTAGATCCCTAATTGTCCTGACTAACTTTTTTTCTGGAGCTGCTTTGTTTTCCTGTTGTTATGTTCACTCATAACAATACTAAGTCTTGTTTCAAGGTAGTGATTTAAATTCTTATTTCCTTTCTTTCTGGATCCCATTTATCAGAGAAAACATTCTGTCTTTAATCAGAGGTAGCTTCAGGAACTGGAAAAGGCGCTGTCAGTGTACCAGGAACTTTGAAGAGTTTCCAGAAATTAGGGAGCAGAGTGCATTGGATTCAGTGTAGGCATGGGAGGTTGGCGCCTGGACGGACGTTTTCAGCAGAGCTCTAGAGCAAAGGAGGCTGGAGTTCAGAGTGGACTGTGGGCAGGTGGCAAAGCAAAGGGTTTCCTCACTCCACCAATGCAGTCGGAACAGTTTCCCACAGAATTCAATCTCAGACTCTGGATGCAAACAGAGCTCTCAATAAAGTGGGGGGTTTACAGAATATAAAATGTGTAAAATGATGGTACTGAAATCAGTTAAAATCCTAATGAATACCAAACAGCAAGTGAGAACTAGCATGTCGGTCGGGAATGACTGTGGGCCACAGACACAAGGGGAATTTATACTTAACCTCAAGCTGTTTCCTGGGGACATTGATTGGGTTTCTCGCCAGAAGGACTGGGGACCGCAAGAGACCAGAACAAGCCCCCACCTCAGTGTTGCGGGCAACCGTAGGGGGACAGGCACGAAATGCCATGTGTTTTTCTGCATCCTTCTCTTCTATGAAGCACATTTCTTAAGCTACTGAGGGTCACTGGGAGGACATTAGCAAAGATCCCAAGGACACAGGCCAAGACACATTGCTACTGGGGTAAGGGGAGAAGAAAAAGCTCTCTACCACTGAGGAGGGGGAAGCGCCCTTCTTGGGCCTGAGATTCTGTACTGATACCGTGCAGAGGTGCTGCTCTTGCTGCTGCTTGGGGGAGAAGCTGCTTGGGGGATTGGCCTTCCCAAGACCAAGGAGGAGGAGACACAAAGAGGCGTTTGGATGCCAAAGGATGAAGGGGCAGGAACTCGGAGAAATCCACACCCCTGGGGCCCAGGTGCACAGGGCCTGCCTAAGACTGAGTGTGGATCAGGATCAAATGGAAGTTAAAGCCATCTGGTAAGGGATGGCAGGCTCAGCAGCCAGTTAAACTGAAGGTGCTACCAGCAGTTTAGGGGAAGTGCACCAGGACATTTTCCTTGGGGAAGAAGGCCCCAGGGCCAGTTCTGAAAGAGTACAGGTCATTAAGGCCTCTTCCACTCATACCTCTTCGTGTCTAAGGTGCTTCATCCTAAGATGCCTGGTTGTTGCCCTCTGCCACCACGACATCTAGGTGTCCCATTTGGCTGGAACCTCACTGTGACACAGAGGGGTTAGATGCAAGAGGGCCAAGGGTCGTTTTGTATACCAAAGCAGGGTTACCTTTGAGTCCTCTAGGTCCCATTTTAGCTGAGCTGCCTGGAACTGGAGGATGTTCCAACCAGAGCTCCCTGCACTTGCTATTAGGAAAAAGAAAGATGTGTCATGTCCAAGAATGGTCGAGGTAGGATCTTGAATTTTCATGGCAGGTCTGTATGTCCCCTATTGTCCCACCACCACCACCACCCTTTTAGTCTTCATCATTAGCCTGGAAACCCCCGAGAGGCAATGATTTGCCCTTTCTGCAGATAGCACAGTCAGTGGCCAAACCGTCTTACTTTAAGAACTGTGGACTCGGAGGAGATGATGGAAGTAGAGTCAGACATCAGTGCGTTGTTGAGCAGATTTCATGATAAATTATACAATCAACGTTTAGTGCACTTGCTTCCAAAAGCAGAAACAAAGTACAGGTTAGTTTTAAGGGCCACAGTAGTGTGGGCATCGTTGACTGATTGCTAACCTGAAAACGTGTCAACCATTTGAGGCACCACCCATAGCCCGAGAGAGGGTCAAAGATCCGATGTCAATCTGCCAGGAGCCAAAGGTGGCAATGCCCTGTGCAATGAGACCTCCCCAACCACACATCCCCACTCAATCAGGAATCACAAGCGGTATCCTCTGCATTGCATAGAGTAGGATTTAATCAGCAGCTTGATTTCAGTCTAAATCAGAGAGTGGGCCCTTACCATGGGCAGCTACATTAGTGACTCAGATCATTCAATTAGCAATTACGATTTGTTTTCAGTTTGCAGCCCCAAAGAGGGTGTCTTTAATCTGTCAGTTATAATTTTCCAAGTGGCAAACCAAACAGATGGGCCATTGGCCACAGCCCAAAAGTTTGAGTTGCCCACTGAACAGAATGACCGTATCACCTTTTGCTCCTGCACAGCTCTGAGGCTGAGCAGTCATGACAGCCCAGTGGACACTGTCGGCGTCAGCTTCTCTGAACCAGGAGTGAACTAGTCCCGGGCATTTCGGGGAACCTCACTGATTCAGTAGTGCTATTTCAGACAGTGGAGTAGAAATGGCTTCTCCTTAGAGAGCTAGCTGCTCCCTCCCCCCTTCTTTTTAAATGTAAAGACCAAGATGCCTGTTGTGTCAGGCTGTCTATATTCTTAACTATATCATTTCTATTTGACAAGCTGGGTTTTTGGATTCTTCTCATCTTTTTCGTTGTGGAATTCAAGCTCACCTACTCCAAAAGGAGACTTTGAAGTGGGACAGTCACTAGGTCTCCATGAGTCAAGCATTGAGGCCCCAAAGGGCACCTCCAGGTGGAGGCTACTTCTCTTTAACAGAGTCTCCGATTGGCGGAATCCTCAGTGACAAACATTTGTGCTGTCTTCAGTACCCAGAGTCAGTTTGGTTGGGGTCCACCAGCTAGTCCTGCTGATGGAGGTTTTTAGTTTAGCAGGGTTAAGTTGTTTCGACAAAAGTACTACAGTTATGGAAATTGTTAACACAGTGGAAATAGGGTGATGGTTATATAGAGGGTCCCTACTATCTTTGCAACTTTTCTGTAAATTATTCCAAATTTAGAAGGTTATTTTAAAAAGTACTAGATGGCTCTCCATAACTTACAGGGTGAAAGTCAGACTCTTGAAAATGGTATTTAAGACTCTTCACAGTTAATTCCTCCCCCCTGTGTCGTACACGCACATGGTGCTGTAGCTGCCAGTCTACTTCCTGGACTTCTCACGCTGTGCCCTGGTGTGTGAGGTGCCCCATCCCTTCTCTTCCCATGACAATTCAGATGAAGCCTCAAGGCTCTGCCTCAGTCTTACTTCTCCTATTGTCTCACTCTTGATGCTTCTAACTCAGTGTTTGCACAGCTTTTATATACGGGGTGGGCAAAAGTAGGTTTACAGTTGTGAGTATGCAAAACTCACAACTTGTATCATTTATTAATTACTGAATTTATTAATTGTATCATTTATTAATTACTGAATTATTTATTTGTATTACAACTGTAAACCTATGTTAGCCATCCCCTGTGTATTTCTGCCTAGGATGCTTCACAGTTTAGCACCTAAGTAAGAGTTCCTTGAGGATGGGAATAATATTTTATTCATCTTTTTATTTTTAATGAGTAGTATTCAGTAACTGTTCAATAGATGTTGATTGGATGAATGAGTAAAAAGCCTTAGGTTATGCTGTATAGATTATGATAGAACTTTACTCTTTGTAGTCACTCAGGTATTAAATACTATCATTTAAACATATTTGTGATTCATATTTACATTTTAGAATTTTATATTTTAAGCATTCTCATACATACAATTTCTTTGTCTTCCATTTATGTTTTAGGGGGTCCAAACATGTGGGCTATTACCTCTGAAGAACGGACTAAGCATGACAAGCAATTTGATAACCTTAAGCCCGCAGGAGGTTACATAACAGGTTTGTGTTTATATTTTATTTGTGAATTATACTTTAATTTGGTTGCCACCATATTTGTATTATTAAATGAAACGTCCATATCAAATGAAATATTGTCATTTGCGACAACGTGGATGGACCAGAGAGAGCAGTTAGTATCTTGTATTCTTGGCATACACAGATGGATATATAGGATTGCGAAGAGACCTGTGGATGGCTGTCCCTCTCAACAGCTGGTATTTTTTATATAGAACTTTTCTAGGGAATAGTGTTTTTAACTCTAAATTTTGTCAAGTAGAAATATCAATTAACACTTCAATTATTGTGGAAAAAAGATGAATAATATAATCTTTTGTCACTGATTAATTGTATAACCAGTTGCAACTTTGTTTAAAACATCTAAGTCTTATTAATGAAATGTAAATAATTTTATATATATATTTCTGTTGAATTTTTAATGATTGAAATTAAAGTTATAAATCAGTAACAATTATTGTTGCCTATTATTATTCACAGGCATTGGAGTAATTCCTTTTACTAATATGCTGCTTGAGTTTTGTTTTTATTGCTTTCAGGTGATCAAGCACGTACATTCTTCTTACAGTCAGGCCTGCCAGCTCCTGTTTTAGCTGAAATATGGTAAAATTGTTTTGTAGATGATCTTAAATTATTGTATGTCTGGTTTTGTTTTGTTTTTAATACAGTTTTTACTTGTCTCAAATTTTTGTTATTTTGTAGTTTTATTTATTTCATCACCTATGAACCCAAAATTATTCCTTCTTTCCCCTGTTCCTACCTTAAGTAAATTGTGCCTGTAATATTTATAGTAACATTTGTTTTTTTAATGTATGTATGGTAAATATCAATCCCTACTCCATTTTCTTTCTACTTGGAATACTCCCATGCTTGGCCAAGTGCCAGGCACATAGCAAGCATTCAATAAATATTTGAACAAATGAATAAGTTTAGAAGAGTTATACTCTTAAATAATTTTTTTTTTTTTCCATTTATACTGGTGGAATTTATCCCAGAGGTCTCTAGATTCTATGTAGAATGGCAGTATTTTATTAGATGTATCTCTGGTCAATATTTCTTAATGTATAGGTTTCAGCTTTTTGAGATACACACATACATTTTTAAATGATGATCGATGTGTGAATGCTACATCATTGTTTTTATTTTATCATCTTCCTCAAAAGTAATGTTGACCTTACATACAGTCTGCCCACCTCATTGTCCTTTTAGGGCTTTATCAGACCTCAACAAGGATGGGAAGATGGATCAGCAAGAGTTCTCCATAGCTATGAAACTCATCAAACTAAAGCTGCAGGGTCAGCAGTTGCCTGTGGTTCTCCCTCCTATTATGAAACAACCTCCTATGTTCTCTCCATTAATTTCTGCTCGTTTTGGTATGTATTTATGGATTTAATTAGCTGCCTCTGACAGTTATTTAGTGATCAAAAAAAGATATGTTAGCATAAAATGACAATTCCCAGACTCCAAGTTAATTTTCATGTCTGAGATAAGAAATATTAAATTTGCTGTCATAGGTAGGGTGTCCATGTATCCTAGTTTCCAGGAACAGTTCTCATGTCTGTTGTCTTGGAATCTAGACTGGTAGTGTGCCCTTCCATAATTCCCAGTTGGGTGATAAATTATATGATCTCCTTTGTTATAGCTGGTCCTAAATACTAGTCTTAATTAGTTTCCCCTGTACTTTGTGTGAGTAACAGAAAAAATGTGAACAATTTTAAACTCACTTGAAATAGTTTAATTTGGGGATAATTTGAAATTATACGTAAGTATGATTATTTTTATAAAGAAATTTCTTTAAAGGTTAATTAGCCAGCTAAGTTTAGGGCTAAAAGTTGAAGACTTTGTGCTGATTACTTTACATATTCATAAGAGATAACCAGTTTTTCATTAATTTTCACTAGCCAACTTCTTACTAATTATATGTGAGAAGCACTCATTGGAATGGAGTGTTCAGTTAGATATCTCTGTGCATGCGAACCATGTTCCTGTATGCCAGATGATACTGACTTCCTTCACTATTGCAGTAAACTCTAGAGATAAACTCAAAAGTCATTGTGTGACTATATTTATATAATGTACCTAGTTTTCAGCAATTTACCTAGTAAATGAATAAGAGTCATCACTTTGTTCCTTTGAGTGAAAGCAGTTTGGCTCTGTGTGAGTGTGTATATTGATTCCATAGCATTAGCATTGTATAATCCTCACACAAAATCCTGCATTTGATCAGATACTACATTCTCTCTTTGAGGATACTAATATTTAATTGGAAAAGGCTGCTTGATTTTGGTCATGATGCTGGAAGAGAATTGTTAACTCCTTAGTAGGCATTCCCTTAGTTCAGATTGGTCACAGTATTGATACTAAAAGCACTAGTTTACCTCCCTCACTGCTGGGTCAAAGCTGCTTTTGTGAATTTTTTAAGGCTAGATTGCCCAAGTGTTCCTGTAAATATAGGGCCTGCTCACTGTACTATAAACTCGTTTTCTGGCATATGTTTTATGATCGACTTACTAGCACTGGAAAACATGTTCTATTTTGTCTTTAGGAATGGGAAGCATGCCCAATCTATCCATTCCTCAGCCATTGCCTCCAGTCGCGCCGATAGCAACAGCCTTGTCCCCTGCGACTTCAGGGACCACCCTTCCTCCCTTAATGATGCCTGCTCCCCTCGTGCCTTCTGTTAGCACTTCATCATTACCAAATGGAACTGCCAGTCTCATCCAGCCTTTATCCATTCCTTATTCTTCTTCAAGTAAGTACTGTATGTCTAATGTGTCAGTATTTCGTATGGAGAACTAAGTCGTTATGTTCATGCTGTAATAGAGGCACGTTTCCTTCATAATTTGTGATCATTGTTTAACGGGAACCTTTTTCATTTTTCTTTTCTTTTTTTCTTTTTTTTAGCATTGCCTCATACGTCATCTTACAGTATGATGATGGGAGGATTTGGTGGTGCTAGTATACAGAAAGCCCAGTCTCTGATTGATTTAGGGTCCAGTAGGTATGAATACTTAAACTTCCAACTTGTTGTGCTTTTAATAAGGAGTATTTATCAAATGACTATTTGTTTAAAGCTCTGAACTTATCCAGGTTTTACTTTATAATGTCTTGATATAAATTTACTATTCATAAATTACATAAAATAATTTTTTTTTATTTTTAGAACTATTAAATGCCTGTGGTATTTTACTTTTGAAAAATGTTCCGTGTATGCCCTGACTGGTGTGGTTCAGTGGGTTGGGCATCATCCTGCAAACTGAAAGGTCACTGGTTCCATTTCTGATCAGGGCACATGCCTGGCTTGTGGGCCAGGTCCCCAGTTGGGGCCAATGTATGTTTCTCTCACAGTTTGATGTGTCTGTCTGTCTGTCTGTCTGTCTGTCTGTCTCTCTCTCTCTCTCCCTCTCCCTCCCTCCCTCCCTCCCTCTCCTCCCTTCCCCTCTTTCTAAAAATAAATAAATAAAATCTTTTAAAAAATGTTTCATGTAAACAAAAAGTATTTTGCTATATTTTTAATCAGTTAATTTTTTTTTGCCCAGAGCTACATGTTTTTCCTTCAAATAATGTTTGTTTCTTAAAATATCATAATCATTGTCCATTATTAATTTCTTTCTTGAGCAAATTCTGCTGATTGAGTATCCTTTAATTTCAGAAAACATCAATATTTACTCACCACCCCTTGTATAAATCACAGTAATACTCTTTATAAATTTAAAAAAAATTTTCAGTTACAGGTGACATTCAGTATTAGTTTCAGATGTATAGCGTAGTGGGCAGACATTTACACAGCTTATGAAGTGATCTTCCTGACAAGTCCGGCAGCCCCTGCTGCCATGCGGAGTTATTGCAGTATTATTGACTGTATCCCCATGCTGGGCTTTGTATCCCTTTGATCAGTTTCTCACTGCCAATTTATACTTCTTAACCTCTTCACCTTTTTTACCCAGTCCCGAAACCCACCTCCCACCTGGCAACCATCAGTTTGTTCTCTGTGTAATGAATTTCTTTCCTTTTCGTTTGTTCCTTTATTCGTTTTTTTAGATTCCACATACAAGAAAAATCATATGGTATTTGTCTTTGTTTGTCTTATTTCACTTAGCATAATACCCCCTAGGTCCATCCATATTGTTTCAAATGGTAAGATTTCATTCTTTTTTATGGCCTAGTTATATCCCATTGTTTACATGTACCACATCTTCTTCATCCAGTTGTCTCACAATAAAGCTCTTTAAAGCACTGACCCAGAAGAATCTTTGTGTCCCAGCTTAACCACTCACACCACTCACTGTGTAACCTTTTTTCCCCCTCAACATCGCTAAGCCATAGTTTGCCCATATAAAAGCTGGGACAGTAATACCTTTTATCAGGTGGATTAGAGGTAATTTTGTGAAGGCCCCAGCATAATAGGTTCTTGATATATGGTAGTTCTATACTTCATATGGTATTTGCTTTCCTAAGAATAAGGATAATTGCTTGAATTTTTTCAGTATCAAATACAGCAGCAGTTACTATTGTATTATAGAAGGTATGATTCTTAATTTGTCTTACAAAGTTTAACTAAATGTATTTTATTTAGTGACATAAACATTTTAAATAAATTTTGTTACAGCTCAACTTCCTCAACTGCTTCACTCTCAGGGAACTCGCCCAAGACTGGGACCTCAGAGTGGGCAGTTCCTCAGCCTTCGAGATTAAAATATCGGCAAAAATTCAATAGTCTTGACAAAAGCATGAGTGGATACCTCTCAGGTAAGTGGCATACAGTGCTTAAGAATATGAGAAAGTTGAAGTTTTTTATGTGGGCTTTCGTTGAAGAACTTTGATTTGATTTTGTACTTTGTAGCTCATCTAAAATTTTAACATAAAAAAGTGGCAGACTTTGGATAAATACAAATGTAAGTTGTATGAGTTCAAAGATGGATATAACATTGTTTTCTTCAAAGTTGTTGCGATAAAGTTGAACACACAGCTGTACACCTAAGAGACCTTGCCCTTGAGAACATCAGACCTTGTCCTCCAGTGTAGGGAGTGAGTGGGGAACCTCACCTGGCAGGAGGCAGTGCGTGGGACTCAGCCTCAGCTTGGTTTCCTGAGAACCCCCTCCTCACTGGGTATTCTCTGTTTGCTCTTCCTAAAACCTCTGTGAGCATCACTCATCTTTTAATGCTTGAACCAAAATCTATCCATGAAACTTGACCTTAGATCCCCATAGAATATTCGAGTCCATGCTAGAACAGACATTCAGACTTTACTAATTAAGGATAGTGAAGAGCATGTAAAGAGAGGATAATAGGCAAGTAGAATTCCTGCCTTCTAACTTTCCCCTCTCTTTACTCAGCAGTGAATTACAATTTAGGCCAAGTAAAATAAATGTTTAAAAGTGATAGAGCTTTAACATGCTAGGGAACATAGGATGGAATGTGTTAATACTAATGAGATCAGATAAAACAGTTTATAGGAGGGGAACATTTAAGCTCCATATGAAAGAAAGAGTTAGGATTTGGACAGCTAGAGATTGAAGATGAGGGCATTTGAGGGTGACAGAAGAGTCCTTAAGAGCAAAAAGTACATAGCATGTTCAGAGAATGAAAAGAAGTCTATGAAATAGGAGTATAAAATCTCTAGTTGTGCAGTGGGGCAAGGAAGCAATAAAGTTTTAGGAATTGTTGGACAGGCAAAAATATGCAGCATTTTCTTTAAAGATACAAACCTGTGTGATGAAACCTTTTTTTTAAGCAAGAGAATATGCACACAAAAATCAGGGGAACAAAGCTTCAAAGCATTTAGTGATGATCTAGTTTTTAAGTTGGGTGTTAGGTTCATGGGTGACTTTTATTATTATACTTTCTAACTTAGAAATACACTATATTTTACATGTATCAAATATTAATAGCTAAAATTTTCTATAATTTTATGAAATTGTGTCTTATAATCAATGGCATCCTAGATTCTGTGAAATATGGTATTGAAACATACTTGAGATTAATATAAGGTTGTGATTCTCATTCTTTGAAAAAAATGAACTTGTTTGGGCCCTATTTGACATTAAAGAAGTTTCTTTATTCAAATTAACAAAAGTAGACTAAAGTAACATGTATAGAAATGTTCATGGCAGCTTTATTAAAAATATCCAAAAAAGAGGCCTAGCTGGTGTGGCTCAGTGGATTGAGTGCTGGCCCGTGAACTGGAAGGTCGCTGGTTCCATTCCCAGTCAGGGCACACGCCTGGGTTGCAGGCCAGGTCCCTAGTTTGGGGTGTGCAGTAGGCAACCAATGTATCTCTAGCACATTGACATTTCTCTCCCTCTCCTTCTCCCTCCCTTCCCATCTTTCTAAAAATAAATAAATAAAATCTTTTTTAAAGTATACAAAAAAGAAACAGTCTAAATGTCTATCAACATGAGAATGATAAATTGTGATGTTTTTTATAACAATACAGTAATAAAAATGAATGAACTTCTGATACTTGCAACAACATGGGTGCATTTCACAGATACTGTATTGAATGAAGGAAGCCTGGCACACAAGATCCACACTATTTAATTCATTTAAGTGAGGCTGGAGAACAGAAAACCTAGTTGGTGGTGATAGAAATCAGAGTGGTGTAGTGACTCTGTTGGGAAGGGGCCCTGCCCAAACCTCCTGACATGTTCTGTATCTTGATACAGGTGTTGGTCGCATGTGTGTGTACCATGTAGAAACTCATCCCTCAGTACACCTAAGATTAGTATACTGTGTGTATGTGCTTCAAACATACGTGTAAACAAAGGTGGATTTGTGTTGGAATATGAAGGAAATAATCTCCTAATGTTACTTTATTTGTATATGCCACACTGTGTAAAGGTTGTGCAATGTTTTGTTTTTAGTCAATGTCATTATTCTTAGATCTGTTAGAGTAAAGTTGTGCATCCATAGTTAAGGGAAGGATTGGGTTTTTTTTGAAAATAGAAGTTGCTCCCAGTGTCCCCAGATATATGAGGACGAGGCTGACCTAGGCTTTACATGTTATACTTTGTTCAGTGAATGTTGGCGGTCTAATTTTTCCCTTTTATTGTTCTTCTTCTCTTTTTCCTAAATCTTAATCATGATTTATTTAAATTAATTCATTGACTGAAATATTTCTTGAGTCTCATATCTCCAGGCACTCTGTGAGGTACGAGACTGCAGAGAGAAAGAACACATGGCCAGTATCTTTGAGGAGCCCATAGCAGTAGGTCGCATAATCACAGAATGTGATTAGTGGCTTAGAGGTGCTGTCATTAGTATAGATGAGAAAGTAACCAGCTCTGAGGATATAAGAGAGAAGACATGACATTTGAGCTGGATCTTAGAGGCTAAATAGACTGCCAGGTAGAGAGTGGAGGGACTGGCATTGTTGGCACAGGAAATAGGCTATCCAAAGGCTTGGCAGACCAACAGTATACCTGTTCAGGTGAGCTTTTCTTAGGAAAGCACTCTGCTGGCTCTCGGTAGCCCTCTGTATTGTTCAGACTCTGCACACATTTAAGCCTCTTACCAGTGTGCTTTTAACCATCTACATTCCTTCCCTTCTTCTTCCTGTCTGCTCTGTCGCCTAATGCTAAGGGATCTGCTCTGCTATCTTTGTCCAAGAGCTGACACTTTAGTGACTGAATCCTTTTTCATGCTTGAAATAGCCTTCCATTTCTCTATATTGGAGGAATCCTCCCTTTAACACAAAAACGTCCTCAAAGCTCACTGAGGAATAATTAGTTGGGTGAGGCTCTGAGCTATGTCCAGTGTTTTTTCCTTATGTGATTTATATTAAATGGCCAGATTTTTAAAAAAGAAGAATGAAAGTTTTTAAGTGATATAATATAAGCATTCACTTGCATAGTACATGCTGTATTTGTGTTTGTTCCATTAGTGTATATAGCTTTGATTAAGCAGACCTGTGTTCAAAGCTCCATGAAATATTGGACGTAGTGGCATTTGTGCTACTTCTGTAGTGGGAGCTGCTGCTGAGAAAGAGTTGGCAGGAGCGCTGCTTGCTCTCTTCTGTACAGAGGTATTTGGACCAGCCCCGACACAGGCTGGACCCAGAGGGGGGCCTGACTGCTCTGGTGCTCCTGGCTCAGTCAGCTGAGGGTGAGAGTCGCAGCAGCTGCTGCGTGGACTAGGGAGACCTTCTCCCGAGGAGCCGCGTGATTTCATCCATAATCAGAAAACCTCAGATTAGCGCACTGGGAGTGAATGCTCCTCTTGTGCAGACGGGGATTTTCTGTTCTGGAGTATTTTCATTGAAGATTAGGAAACCTGTAACAGAAATATATTTTTGTTTTCTCACTGATGGAGAGAGAGGTTGGACAGTTTACTGTACCTAGTAAGCATCAAGTGAATGTTAACTATTATACTATTGGATGGTATCACATAAGTCCCCACTGCACCTTAGATAAGCAACTTCGATTAAACTTTATTCATTACATTAGCAAATACTTACTGAGTATCTGTGTACCAGGCATGGGGCATACATTAGTGAATAAAGTAGTCACAGTTTTTGTCTTTATAGAACTTAGCTTAATAGGTTGTAATAGGAAACAGACAAACAGGTAAATGAGCAAATAAATGTTACATTACGGAGTGTGATGTGAGATATGACGAAAATGAAAAGGAAATGATAGGGTGGACAGAGAAGGCCTGAGAACGTAACAGTAAATTGCGACTTAACGGGTGAGAAGGGCCCAGATGCACAATGACTTAGAATTGTAAGACTTGACATTGGATGTGGCTGTGCAGGAGAGGGAGGGGTCAAGGATGACTCTTTGATTTGTGGCTTGGCCCACTGAATGGACAGCAGTGGCACAGAGAAGGGAAGACGGGAAGAATGGTTTGGGTGAAGATTAGGAAGGGGACTGTGGATAGGGTTTGAGAGAGTAGTTTTATACATATTTGGTTTGAGATCCTTGTGAAATACGTCAGTAGATTTTTCAGTTAATAATAGAAGTCTAAACTTAGAGGAGAGGTTTGGGCTGGGGATGTACATTTGGGAATCACCAGCTTCTAGGTGCTATTTAAAGTCATAGGAGTGGATATGAATAGACAGAAAAGAGTGTCCAGGACAGGCCCTTGGGGATGCCAGCGTTTTCAAATCAAGAGGAAGAGAAAAGAATGATCAGAGAGGCAAGAGAAGATCTGAAAGTGCTAAGGAAGCTGTGCTTCCACTTGCAGTGGGCGGACAAGGAGTCTCTAGAACTCGGCCTCTCGGTGCTTTGGGAGCTGGTGGCTCAGTCCTTCGTGTCGCTTGTGCACTGCTACCTTCTGAAAGGACTGGGGAGCATTTGGCTCCACTAAGTCTAGATTTTAAATTGCTTGAGGGTAGAGAATGTGTTTGTTTTGATTATGGCTTTGATATTAAAGTTCCCAGGATAGCAGCAGTGTTATTGTATAGGTACAGTTATTTAGTATTTTGCCTGACTTTAAAGAGGCTAAAGAATTTTCCTTTTTTTAAAATGTTTTTCCCACTCAATCAGGTTTTCAAGCTAGAAATGCCCTTCTTCAGTCAAATCTTTCTCAAACTCAGCTAGCTACTATTTGGTGAGTTTGCCTATTAATTATGATTTTTAACTCTTTATCCTCTATTATAAGAAAGGTATTGTTTCTGTAAAAGTTTGTGTCTCAGAGATGTTCCATAAAAGTAGCTATTTGAAAGTTAACACAACTTTGGGAGCAAATACAATTGTGCAAAATGTTATTCTTGAGAATTTGGCATTTAATTATCTTACAACTAAAACAAATTTACTTTTATATAATGCCTTCTGTGGAGAATTAGAGACTATCTCATTTTTAATGTAGAATTAAATGCGATTTAATAGGTGAATTAACCATGAAAAAAGACATTACACCTTTTCAGAAGGAATAGTTTTCTTTCCATTTAAAAGTTTCTTTCCTCTCTTTTGTGATACGAAATGAAGGATAAAAATTAGCTCACTTCTCTGTATCCCTATACATTTCACTAAAATAGGCTATGGTAACTATTTTAATATCCTTATTTTTGTTTTTAAAATTAAAAAATTGAATTCTTTTGAAACTATTTTACTCCAAATTGAGATTTTCTTTCTCAGCTGTGAATTTTCTCATTTTCTTCAGGTCTCTGGCTGACATTGATGGTGATGGACAGCTAAAAGCTGAAGAGTTCATCCTCGCAATGCACCTCACTGACATGGCCAAAGCTGGACAGCCTTTGCCCCTGACGTTACCTCCTGAGCTAGTCCCCCCGTCCTTCCGGTGGGTGCCTCTGGAGGGGGAGGGGATGGTCTTCATCACTTGGGAGACATTAGTATTACTTTGGGATTTCCACTGGTTGAGAGAGAGTTAAACATTTACATTGGTATTTAATTTTGGAATTTAATGAATTATGCCGAGAAGGAATAGATACTAGAAGTAGGTGTGTTTTCATTGTGTTATCGATAAGAAAACTGACGACTGAAGAGATTTAGAATAAATATACCCCAAAACAGCAATTGGCTGAATCATGATTTGAATCCAGATCTTTCTGGCTTGACAATCCATGTACTGCTGTTCACTGTAATTATGTATGGACCATACTGTGTTTTAAATATCTTTAATATTGGTACAATATTCTGAATATTAAGCTGCTCTGGTCATTGAAAGTTTATATAGTCTAGTCTAAAAATTTCCAGACTGCATGTTGCTAAATTTGTTTATTACTTGCTTTTCTTAGAGGAGGAAAGCAAATTGATTCCATTAATGGAACTCTGCCTTCATATCAGAAAATACAAGAAGAAGAACCTCAGAAAAAATTACCAGGTAACACTGAGTATCTAAGTTGTATATTTATAGTGAGTTGTCTTAAATTTTACCTTGAAATATAAATGAATATTTAGAATTTTTACATTTTAAATATTTTATGTGCTATAAGAGAAACTGTTTGATGAATGGGGTGGATTTTGACATCAATAAAATTAAGATTGTCAAAGTGGAAAGTATGCAAAAGGAAGAGACAGTGTGTACATATGGCAAGAATAGGTGTATTAGACACCCTAGTTAAAGTGTTTCTTCCATTTTAGGAGAAAATATTAGAGCAAGCTTTGTAGTGAAATCTTTAGCTTTAAAAAAAGTTTAAATATTGGTTGAAAAAATACATGTGTAGATATTTTAAAATATTAAAAAGTTAATGGCATCTATCAAATAAAACAAATACACAGCCAGCCAGCTTTGGTTGTCCTTGAAGAAAATGCTGAGAAAAAAGTTGAAAAGTATTTTTATTGGCAGGAATAGTTAAAATTATTTCTCTCTTGGGTGGATTCAAACTTACAAAATTTTTCTTAAAAATGAATATTCTTAGAACAGAAATATTTTACTGTTTACATTTGAGTTAAAATTCTTAGGAGAAGTATGCAAAGAGTGATAGCACTCATGATCACAAGACATGAGGATGTTGAAAATGGATTGCAGGATCTGTGGGGTCTTCATGTGTAAGGGTGTTTGTAATGTACCTTATGCAGTTACATTTGAGGACAAGCGGAAAGCCAACTATGAGCGGGGAAACATGGAACTGGAGAAGCGACGCCAAGCCCTGATGGAGCAGCAGCAGAGGGAGGCAGAACGTAAAGCCCAGAAAGAAAAGGAAGAGTGGGAGCGAAAACAGAGAGAATTACAAGAGCAAGAATGGAAGAAACAACTTGAGTTAGAGAAACGCTTGGAGAAGCAGAGGGAATTGGAGCGACAACGGGAGGAAGAACGGAGAAAAGAGATAGAAAGACGAGAGGTTATCTTTAAGTTATTTTATTTCCTAAGAAAATCATTACATTTAATAAGTGGCTATGTTTCTTTCAATTAAAAAAATGGTTGGTTTTGTTGTGGCTTTTCCTCTGCCTCATACATTCTTGCTTGTCTCACACAATCTGAATCTTGGCCGTGAGGGGTTTTCAAACAACATCCCAGAGGAGAATTGATTGCGGAGCAGAGTGTGGAGCTAGGGTTGGTAAGCCAGAGGAAGGAGTCGGTTTGATCAGCTCAGTAAACGAACGTAAGCTTAAGATCCAGAGTTCAGTGAACACAGAATTAGAGAGAGAGAGGTGAGTCAGAGGCCTGGTGAGGAATCAGGAGGCTGGGCTTGCGCAGGTCCTTGGGGTGAGAGTCTTGAGAGGGGTTCCTAGGAGGGCTGGCCATGTTTCAAGGGCTGGGAATGGAGCGCCGTAAATTACGGAGACACTGAAATACTGTGAATAGAAGTTGCTTTCTTCCCTGGTAACCAGAATAAAGGTGTAGGTATTCCTAGTAACATAATATTTTTTAGGGAATCATCCTTTTGTTTATTAAGAGAAAAGTAACTACAAGATGAGGGTCCTGTGAATCAATCAATAAGTCTGATGGATGAAGTCACTTTTGTGGAAGTTCTTCAGTTTAGGCCCGTTGATAAAACTTGGTCTGCCCAGTGACCCATAGGCATTCAAATCCTGCCTCACTTTTATTTTGTCATCCCATCAGTGTTTGATACAAAGTTGTTCATTTAGAAATTAACTTTAATTCATTATTTCAGGCAGCAAAACAGGAACTTGAAAGACAACGTCGTTTAGAGTGGGAGAGAATCCGTAGACAGGAGCTTCTCAATCAAAGGAATAGAGAACAGGAAGAAATTGTCAGGTTAAACTCTAAGAAGAAGAGTCTTCATCTCGAGTTGGAAGCACTGGTATGGCTAAAGTTTAATAACTGAAATTTATCTGAATGATGCAGGAATTACCTGTTGAAAAATATCATTGTTTTTAAATCTACCTCAAAAATACATTACGTTTTAATGTAATCAAAGTTATATTTTCATATGTGCTTTTTAACTGGACAGTATAATTTATTAAGAAAGGATAAGTGACTCAAAATGCTGAAAATTGTACAGTCTCAGTTCAGATGCTGATAAACCATGCCTCTTGGGCAAGATATGTGCCTTCTCGGTGCCTCACTTTACCCACCTGTGAAATAAAAAGTTGTGCTCTCTCAGTAATTTTCTGTTTCACCCTGGCCTCTGGAAGGTGGCCTGTGGAGGGATGAGCTGAAGGCGGGAGCAGGGAGCCACGAAGCCAGGGCAGTGCTGGCCTTCCCCAGTTCTTCTGCGCTTCGCAGCAGGGAGGCGCCACATCTATCTGCTTAACTTTTACTGGCCTTTTATCCAAGATTTGCTTGGGAAAAAGGGTTCTACTGCTAAAAAGAAAAAATGATTTGAGCCCTGGCTGGTGTAGCTCAGTGGATTGAGCGCGGGCTGGGAACCAAGCGGTCCCGGTTCGATTCCCAGTTAGGGCACATGCCTGGGTTGCGGGCCAGGTCCCCGTGAGGGCCATGTGAGAGGCAACCATACATTGCTGTTTCTCTCCCTCTCTTTCTCCCTCCCTTCCCTTCTCTCTAAAAATAAAAAAAAAAAAAAAAAAAAGAATATCTTATAAAAAAAAAAAATGATTTGAAACTGTTGGCATAAATGATCTATTATGATTCCTTCCGGTTCTGTAGGGCTGTAGTTAAGCTAATATTGCCATTACACTTACTAATTTTACACACCAGATGTCAAAGGGTCAGGTTATTAAAAGACTTTGAAATGCAAGGTGAGAAGCTATAAAGGGTCTGGGTAAGACATACTCTTCTACTACGACCTTCTAGTCCCATAAGATAAAGGGTCTGGGGAAGGAGTGCTGTTTTACTGTGACCTTAGATTCCATAAGATATGAAGGTTCTGGGCAAGGCATGCTATTCTGCTATGACCCTAAAATCCCTAAGGCTCATCTGAGAGTATAGTAAGGTTTTGCAAAAATGCATGTGCAGCCATGTGGTAGAGCCAAATTTAGGTCTTATTTAATTATTTAGTGGATGACTTGAATTACATTTTTTAAATTATAATAATATTTTTAGTTACAAAGGTATTATTTTATGCCTTCAAATGGATAAGAAAGCACACCACAATTATTAATCATGCCACAATACTACAAAATAGGCCTAAAAAACTTGAACTACTTTGTGTAGCTAATTGGGTATCTGTCTAAAGTATCATCTTGTCTATATATTTTTTCTTAAAAATGTAATGGGAAGAGACCTTAAGATGGATCATTTTTCCCTCAAGAACCGGGGGAATGCACCAGGCAGTAGTGTGGATTATTGTGCAGAGTCTGCACAGGCCTGGGGCCTGTGCTGACACCTGCGGGAGAAGACAATGTGAGCTCTAGGGTGCACAGGCCCGGGGCCTGTGCTCACACCTGCGGGGGAAGACAACGTGAGCTCTGGGGTGGACGCAGTGTGTTCCCTTTAGATCGTACTCTCGAGTGGAATTTCGATTACCAGTGGTTTTAGTCAGAGGTCTCATTTCTCTTCACCCCACCATAACAGTTTGCTAAGGCTGCCATAACAAAATACCACAGACCAGGCAGCTTAAACAGCAGATACTTATTTTCTAAAAGGCCAAGATCAAGGTGTTAGCAGATTTGGTTTCCTTGGAGGCCACTCTGCTTGCAGACAGCCGCCTTCCTGCTGTGTCCTCACATGGTCTTTCCTCCACCTGTGCATCTCTGTTATCTCTTTTGTGTCCAAATTTTCTCTTCTTATAAGGACACCAGTCAGATTGGAATAGGGCCCACTCATATGACCTCATTTAACCCTTAATTGCTTCTTTAAAGGCCCTGTCTCCGAATACAGTCACATTCTGAGGTACTGGGGGTTAGGATATAACATGGATTTTGTGGGGCACAATTCCCCCCATAATACCTCACCCTTCTTAGCCTCCACTGAGAATCTCTGATCTCAGTTTTTCCCCTACTTCTCAGAAATAAGGGGGAAAGGAATATTATTATAGGAAAAGAGAATTATAGCCAAAAGCCCTCCTGGACACTGTTTCACTAGAGGAAATTAGATTAGCAACATTAAGGGTAGAAACAGAAGCTCAAAGAAGGTATGCTAAATGCCATGTGCAAAATTTATTCCTTGTTATTCTTTGAGATTGTCTCTATTTTAATATTACGAATTAATGCCTCAGTGCTAAACTCAGAAAAAAGCTTTGTGTGTTATATTTGTGCTTTCTCATCCTAATGTATGGGTTCTTGTACTCTGAAAATGGTGCATTTCTGCTAACAATTCTCTTGAGTCAAAAGATACATTTCAAAAACATACTCCACTTGGTTTTAGGTATTTCTCTCTCAGACAGTATAAATGACATTTAAAAATTTAAGCAAAAATATTATTTTCCTGATAACATTTTTTGTTAGGATTTTATCTTACCATGTATTTATATGCTCTTCTTATAGAATGGCAAACATCAGCAGATCTCAGGCCGACTCCAAGATGTCCGACTCAGAAAACAAACTCAAAAGACGGAGCTGGAAGTTCTGGATAAGCAGTGTGACCTGGAAATTATGGAAATCCGGCAACTCCAACAAGAGCTTCAGGTGAGTCCCTTGCTTCTGAATTATTCTTAAACACGAACAGCTATTAATAATTCTTCCTAATAGGGTGGTTTTGGTTTGGGGATCAAGAACCCCTTTGAGTCTCTACTAGAACCATCTTCCCAGAAGGATGAATATGCACAGTCTTGTACATGATATCAGGAAGCTCGAAGACCCCTAAGACTCTGGTAGACATCCGGTTAATATTCATTCATAAATGGATGTTTATCACTTTGTGTTTTAGGTTTTAAATAAATACATATATACACACGCATATTAAAATAAGGTTATTGCTCCTACTTTTAGGACATTTTCTTTTCTTTTTCTCTTTTTTTCAATATTTTGTTGAAGATTTTACCGTGTACGTTCATCAGTGATACTGGCCTGTAGTTTCCTTTCTTTCTTGATCTGGTTTTGGGATTCTCTTAGGAAACTTTGAAATAGCATTATTCTTTTCAGAATTATGGTGAAAGTGTTGAATATGTCCCTCAGGGGCCTGGTCGTTCTTTTCTTCACTTGTGCCTCAGGATCTAGTTCATGTGCTGGAGTTTGCAGAATGAGGACTCCGGGAGCATTCTGTGTCTCTAGAGTCCTCTCACCAAATTTTCTCTGTATGGACTGGCAGTTAATCAGCTGTTTTTCACTTGGTCACAGCAGACATAGGCAAAGGCCAAATAACATCTCCCATCTGACTTAAACCTGCTTCCTCAGTCATCCCTGAGTTTTCAGCCCCTCTTTGATTTATACTCATCGATTCTGGAGTGTCATGGCCTGCTTACACATGCCCCGTAGCATGGACACCAGAAGCACCTCTTAGCCTGGGCCCCCTGTTGTCCGTCAGCGTGCTGAAAATTGTAAGGCTTCCGGGTGTGCCCCATTAACAGAGGCTTTCTTCACCACCTTTTAATTTCAGCCAGTCATTTATAAATGGATTTATGTTTAAATATTTGTATTTTCAGTCATGCGTACTTCCATTCTAGTTTATTCATAAGTTGTGAGCAGTTTACAACTACATACTATTCCTATACTAAGTTTCAAGAGTGATTAAATCATGTTTTGAAGTTTGCAAAAAATGTGTAGACATTACAAAGTTAATCAAGCACTATGTTTTCTTTCTATAAGGAATATCAAAATAAGCTTATCTATTTGGTACCTGAGAAGCAATTACTAAATGAAAGAATTAAAAACATGCAGTTCAGTAATACACCTGGTAAGTCTAAGGTTTGTTTTGCCTTTTATTCTCTCCTGAGTGACTATATCAGTCATGTTCTTTTACTTTTTAAGATAGCATTATTCTGTTATAAATAATGTTTTTTTGTCTTTTGTTGAAAATTTCCAATTACTGTGAAAAGTATCACAGATGTTAGAGCATTATATTAATACAACTAAATAAATACGTAATAATTGTGGTATGTCTTTATCTTGATTAGATTTTTATTCATATATTTCAAATATCAATCAAATAAAATGTTAGACTACAATTAAACAGGATCTAGTTTGGCTCCAATACAAGACTGTGTGTGCATTTTGGCCAAATCCTGCATGAGTTACAGAGAACTGTTTGGGAGTAGACATTGCTATGTGGCTAAATCTGTGGGATTCTAGGGTCATAGTGTTAGTAGCGATAGCCCTAAGCAGAATGGAATGCCGTTCCCAGGCCTCTTATATCATCTAACTCTGATTCATTCAAAGAATTTTACCAGCTTGCTCCTCTGATACCTGTGGAACAAAATATGCTAATTTGTGGGAATGTAACGTTTTTCTTGATTCAAGTCTCAACGAGAAAACTGATCTTAAAAAATCTACATTGAATAGAATTGCCAATAACAATGTAGCAGAAAGATTTATTTAAAGGAAAGTCAATCTGCAAATGTGTTAGAACTAGCTACGGTATCCTAAATATCTCCCATTGAATATCTAATTGAGTATCTGTCAGTTTTTCCTCTCTAGGGCCCTTTATTACATTTTTGGCTGTTCAGACATTCCAGTTAATAGCATCCCTCTTTGCCCAAGTTCTCAACAAATTGAGAAATAAGGCAAAGGAACAAGACAAAATAGAGAGGCCAAAATATCACCTCATTATTGGTAAAGCTGATACTGGACAGCATGGCTTATCTGTGAGTGGAACCGCTGCACCCGTACAACACTGGATGCAGGAACAAAGTGGAATGCAGGTTTCCTGTGGGCAGTTCAGTCTCAAGAAGGCAATGGTATAGACTGTGTATGCCCAGTTCCCTATCTTGAGTTCACCAGCTAATGAAGGGGAGGTGGGAAGAAGCTGGGAATAGGGTGCTAGTGAGGGGCCCTTTACTGCATGAAAGAAACACCAGCAATAGAGAAGTTCACTCTTGTGAACTATTCTTTACTGTGTCTCCCACCTTCCAGTGCTGTGGTCTATCCATGTCTCTTCTCAGACCTTCCTTCTTGCATGTGACTCTTTTCTTGGTTGTTCAAAGTGTATCAGCTCCCACTCACCCTCCACCCCTCCACGGGCATTCCAGAGGCAGGGTGAGCCAGCCCTCCAGATCTGTGCAGTGGCAGAAAGTATGTCAGCATCCTCATCATTGTCGTTAGTATTTGGATTGTGGATGGGTTATAGAAGATGTCTTATTGGGACCTGGTAGAGCTGCTCTTTCTCTGTATAATGTGATCCAGTTCAGCTTTTTACCTGTCTATTTTTTATTCCTTAAGTTCAGTTCAAAATACTAAGCTTTTGTTTGGAATTTGCGAAGTGCCCCTTATCCCTTAGAATCCTCTCTCCATACAGTTACTATTTAAGATTACCAACCATGTGCCAAGCACCATGATAGGCATTTTTTCATACATTATTTTCTTTAGTCTTTTCAACAGCCCTGTGAGGTAGTTGTTATTCCCATTGTGCAGCTTGGGAACACTGAGGCTCAGAGAGATTAAATAGGTGCCCAAGAAGGTGCAGTAGTAATTGTTCAATTCTCATCTGTCTGACTCTGAAGCCCACTGTGCTACCATGTTGTGTCTCTCGTCCAGTTACCTAACGCACTGCACACAGACACACACAGTACTCAGATGCAGAATTGGTGTGTCTATCATAAGTGGTGTTCATTTTGAGAAGTACTAAGAATGTATGTAAACTGTTATTTTTTGCATTGCTTATCACTCGTCTTAACTAGACTCTGAACTACCTGAGAGGATCCATGCATTAACCTTCTCCTTGTTTTACCTGCCGTTGAACATGGTGAGGTGCCTTGCACATGGTGGAAGTGCAGTTTAATGAGGAAATATTTGTTGAAAGACTGGAGAGCTATTAGAACTGTAAGAGAATTTG